>PVJX010001206.1:62759-175057 GCA_004027295.1 Dolichotis patagonum | reverse complement strand
GGTTGCCTTCACACAGTGTACTCTGGAAACTGGAATACTGATGGGCAACTATAGCATTCCAAGATCAGCTATGGCATAAAATCATGTCAATTAAGGCATTCTTTATACATTTAGAAATCAAACTGTATGAAGCAGAGAAACTAAAAACAAAAATAATGTGGTCAAGTTTAAAGACAGAACCTGTTACTTTCGGCTTCTGGGGCCATCCTGTGCATAACTCAGATCATCATATCAAACATCACATCAAGACAGTTAACACGGGCAGCCTACAGCAGGGTGAGGTGGAGCAGCAGAAATCTTAAGATACAAAAGACCAGGGCTATAGTTTCATCTTTAAGTTTTTAGCTGAATGATTTCAGTAAGTCTACTTTAAAGTCTTCATTATTTTTTTGTCATCAATAAAATACTGTATAAAAATGCATGTCCTCCATATCTTAGATGACTACAGTGGAACTGATGGAAAAATCTTTATGGGAGTCCTTTGTAGCATATACAGCACTACAAAACCACCTTATGCAGTTCATCAGATCCTTAGATCACTTTGTAAAAGTTTCAGTGACCGCTTTTTTTTAATTTCATGTGGAATATGGGATTTTAAAAATGTTATGTTACATACTAAGTTGAAATATTTTTATCAGTTTATATTATAGTGTAAAGAAACAAATGATTGCTCCTAACAATATCATGACTTTCTGTGAATTTATTCAGTATTTTAAACCTTTACTGAGGTGTAATTGATACATGAACAATAGTGTATGTTTAACATATACAATTTGATGAGTTTGAACCTACTATCACCGCAATCCAAGGAACTCCAGTAATACACAGTCTCTAGTTCCTTGCATACTTTTGTTTATAGTCTTCTGGCAGTAAGGTCATTTAAGTCAAGATCTATCCATCTAACAAATTTTTAAGTGCACAATATCGTATTACTAACTATAGGTACTATGCTGCATAGTAACCTGTGTAATTTATTCATCTTATAAAACTGAAAGTTTGTACCCATTTTATAATTTCCCATTTGCTTCTCTTCCTATCCCCTGACAAGCACCATTCTATTTAGCTTTTCTTTATATTAAATATGCAGTGATGCTCCATATGTTTTGCTCTTTTGTAATTTAAAATAAAGCCAAACAGGAGCTTAATGGTACCATGCATTTACAAAACCATGTTTATTCTTAATATTCTTATTTATACTCTTGGACTCTGTTTAAAATCTTCTGCATGGTATGAAACAGGACAATGTGGTCCTCATTTATCTTTGGATAAAAATATACAAAAACTAAATTATTTAATTTTCTGTTTGAGTAGAAGAAACATTTGGTAACATTTTCACAACTAAATATATACTGAAATCAGTGATTCTGAGCTATCATCTACATTTGTCTGCCAAGGTCTTAAACCTGCGCATGAACAAAGATGGCTCTAACAGTATCTTAGACCATTATGACAGCATTCTCCTTTTCAAGGAATGGAGGAGCCATTCTCTGTCTAAGAGTTTTTCCTTTGGAACTGAGGCCTCTAGGAGAAAGGCAATGCTGAAAAGAGTACACACCACGGGATCCATCTGTCCTGTGACTGAGACTGTAGCAGGCTGGGGAGCGCATGGTTGGACATGTCCCCACCCCTAAAGCTTCCAGACCGCTGCCTTGACACACTGTGCAAGTTTGTAGGAATCCAGATCTCACCTTAGAAGCTTTTCATAGTACTTAAAAGAGCCCAGAGCATACTATTTCCTCACAAATCACTTTAATAATAACCTCCATAGTCATTTCCTCAAGCATTCTTCCACATCACTAACTCCCATCACGTATTTCATTATTCTGACCCTCAGGCATTTTATGAAATGTAAAATGTCATTCATAGCAATTATATAAAAGAGCTAGGATCAGAGTTCTCCTTTAAAGCAATGAAAAAATATATTTATACTGTTTGTACATTATCATAAGTAAGAAACCTTCACTTGTTGAGACACATATTACATAAATACCTCCAAAGTCCCTGAAAACTTAATTCTGAACTCAAAAAGAAAAATCCAATAGTGCCAATAAACCTGAAATTATTTTGCTTTCCACTCACACACAGGATTTTACTGAGCATGGGACACTAAGTTTTCCCACACTGTTTAACTTTTTATGTTCCCTCTTTCAAACAGCGAACTATTAATTACAAGAAACTACAATATCGACAATCAGCATAAGTGAGAAATTTTAGGCTGGAATTTTTACATGGATTTTGGAAACTGCTAAACAACAAGGTTCTGTGTCTATATGCGCGCAAACTAAGTTCACTCCAGTGGAATACATGGAGCAATATAATACCTTCATAGTTTGCTCCATGGAAACTTAAAATATACTTTGCAGTTGAAATACAAGTTTAAATGGTTCGGTCTTTGGCTAGTTGACAAAAGTGATTTGCATTACAAAGCAATTTAACTGTATTAAGGGTTCTGCTGGACTCATGATCCTAAGTGCAGTGATCTTGGCAGGGAGAATTGAAAAAAAAGTTTCTTTTCCCTCTTCTGACCCAATGTTCCACTTACATTAAATTATAAAACTAAATAGGAAGTATACACTAATTAAGATTCAGAGTAAGCTGGGCCTGACTCTATCTTACTTTTATACTATAAGATCTTGAAAGAGCAACTCAATCTCCTAATCCTTAGATTTCTCCTTTGTAAAGTGGTGATAATCATAGGAATGGTGCAAGTGACAATGAAAGCAAAGCCCTCAGCACAGTTCCCAGCATGAAAACTCAACAGATGACTGTGGTTGGTTTTCTGTATTGTTTTACCCTAGTCCCAAACACTCTATCTCCCTCTTTGCATTCCTCATTGGTCATCCCAAACCCACAATGCCCTCCAGCTTCCTACCCCCCACCCCTAACCCCGCCCCCCAAATCTGCTCTACTTCCCAAAGCATTTCTCACTTGCTGCTGCCTTTCCCTACTAGGAAGCACACAAGAAGGAGCTTATTTTTCTGCAAGCTGCTGTGAGGAGAGCAAACTGATTGACCCGCTTAAAAGTAACAAGTGTAACTCTCCTGGCAATATCAGCATATTCATAAAGAACAAAGCTGGAAAACAGCAGTATTCAAATTTATTTTTGTACTGGGCAAATGCCACATAATCAGAAAAACTGGCTGAGGAGTTTACATCTTCCTCACAATAACTGGGGAGATGCTCCACATTCTCTGCCGTCCAGAGCTCTTCTTTTCTCCAAACTCTGATTTCAGAGTCACTGAAATATCTCTTTCTTAAGCAAAAATTAAACTAACAAATGAAATGTAGCAACCAAAAGTGCTTTACCAGAGACAGAGCAAACACACAGTGGTAAAAATAGTGAAAGAAAAGCAGAAAAGAAAAAGGCAAGAAACAGAGAAGAAAAGGAGATAAAGATGGCAAGGAGAACTGATGAAGAAGAGGGTAATTAGGAAGCATGAACCATAAACAACACACTCTGCCCCATTTTCTAAAGGAAAACCTGAAGCCTATCTGACCCCTTTTGCCAAGTTGTTAATACAGAAGTGTCCCTGGTGGGAACTGTGCAGGGCTGTGATATATGTCCTTGATTTAAAGACCTGAAATATCTCCAAAAGAAATGGGACAAGAACCATCTTACTCAAAGAAAAATGAATGCGTTTAAAAGTCAATCTTAACCAGCAAATATTATAAGATGATCAAATTCTTTCCCTTTTTGTTTTTTGGCAACAAAGAATACAATCATGAAATGACATTTGATTCAACAGGCATACTTTCTATCATCACAAATACTTTTCATTTTCTTTTAAGGTCTGAAGAATATTTGCATGTTACCATCATTGGTTTCTCTTTCAATGCAAGCTTATTGCTCATACTATTTTTCTTTCTAATTTAATTATTCAATTTGAGCAAGGGTTATCTTTTCTACAAGGCATTACAAAATTCAGAAAGTACAGGTGAAGAAACTCTAGATTTTATTTAAATATGTAAACGACACACACTGGAAAATATGATTCGAAAGTTTCAAGTCTAAATCATCTGAATATGTTACTGACTCCAAATCATGGATTAAACAAAAGAAATTATATTTGCATTGATGTGTGAATCTGCATCTATTCTTGCTAGCATGAAATGTATGCAACTGCTCAGCTCTAGCAGGCCTCATAGCCACATTACCATATTATTCAAATGGATCTATCATTTATATGTAAATAGACAAGATGAATGGCTTCTTCCTGAGACAACAATTTTCAAATGACAAACAGACACAGGCAGACACTAGCAAGATAAAAATGCTACAATATTCATTCTTTTGTATTTTTTTTTAAAAATGAAAACTATTTCAAATTTCTTAAAAAGTGGTGTGGTAATTACAAAATGGAGTTTTAATACATTCATAATACCAATAGCTTTTCTTCCCAATAAAAGTCTGCACCAATGTCATTTGTGTCTTATAAATTACATGCTCTCAGATCCATCTGTGGAAATTGGGATGCTAATTATCATGGTTACATTTCGTGATTCCACAGTTAAAGGCTGCAGTGGTGCTGCACAAATACCATATGTTTTTCTAAGGGAACTGAAGAAAGATTAATTATGAGTTCAAGTCCAAGTCTTCCAGCAGTACTAGTCTCAACACAATAAGATCATTACATTGTGTGCTACATAAATTGGAAGTGTTAATTAATAGCTGAATACCAGAGGAAAAACTTTGAAACAAAAATTGTAAGTATAAGGCTTTCTTTTTTAAAAATCTTCATAAGGATGATTTTGCAAAGCCAACGGAAAAATATTTTGTCTTTGAACCTCCTTGATACTGATAATCATCATGCTATTTAATCATGTTTGATAAGACTAAAAATTGCAATGGTCACAATTAGGCTATAAATAGATAATATATTTGAGGAAAATTCAACAACATTTTTCTGGATGTGTTTTTAAGAAACATGGTCAAAAATCTCTTGTAAGACCACTATTTTATGCAAAATTATGTTTATTGTATTGTAGTCAGATACACTATTTACTCCAGTACAGCAATCTATAAACAAAATTCCATGATAGCACTGTAAGAATTTTATCCATATTTTAAAAGTATGAATTATTACTTCACTTACCACATATTCAAAGACAAGTGTCAGTGTTTCCTTGGTGTGTATTATGTCATGAAGCAGCACTATGTTAGCATGTTTTAGTCCTTTTAACAGAGAAGCTGTAAAATAAAATAGACAAAGAGATAATTTATCATGGGTAACAATCAACTAATATGCTTCATTATCACTTTGGCACACTGTCAGAGGAAAGATATCTATTTTCCCATGTTCCAAGCCAGTAACAATAACAATTAAGAATCATGGTCAGAGGAATGAGGTTTTCATTTAGCTAAAACTCTTTCAATTATTTCATTTGTCCTTTGTTACTCATCTCCATTTCAGTTTGTATGTATGCATTTGTATGTTCAGAGAACAGGGTATGATTTCAAGTCTTCAAAATTTTTAAGGTTTGTTTTATTGACAATTGTTTACTAAGGATATGACTTATCCCTGTATAAATTCCACGTATATTAAGTATCTTGCTTATGTTGGGTAGAGTTCTACAAATGTCAAACAGATCCTCCTATTTGATGATATCCTTGAGTTCTCCTAAATCCCTGCTGATTTTCTGACTAGTGATTACTAAAAAAGTGGTATTGATGTCTCCAATTGTAACTGTGGACTTGTAAATTTATGCTTTTGGTTTTCTAGTTTCCTACTTGTATTTTGAAGCTCAATTGGTCATGCAGTACACATTTAAGAATGTTATTTTTTCTTTGTGAACAAACTTTTATCAAAAATGTCACTTGTCCCTAAAAATTGTTTTTGCTCTGAGATCTGTTACATGTTAGTACATCCATTTGAACTTTCATTTGACTAGTGATTACATGATGATTTTTAGGGTCCTTTTGCTTTTATCCCATTAATTATCATTGTATTTGATGTATTTGACAGATCGCATAAAGATGGGTTGTATATTTTCAAAATTCATGTTGCCAATCTTGGCTTTTTATTGATGTACTTAGGCCATTTATATTTAATGTAAATATTAATACGGGGGGTCACTTGTCATTGCATCTGCTTTTTTCCTTAAATGGCTTGCAATTTAGTTGCCATTTCTGACTTGATTTTGTCTTCTATATTTATCAGAAATTCAATGAACTCTTCTTTGATTTCATGTTTTACTGTTTTTCTGCTTATTTTTATATTTTTAATTCAACAATGATTTTGATCCATATACCCAAAAGACTGAATGAGAATTTTAAGGTCATATTATAGTGCTGTATATAGTTCTCTTTAACTTCATTGTTGATTTTTAGATCATGTGCATTTTTATTTGCTCTCTGTGCTGAATCATGACTTTGAAGGCGTGGGAATCAAGATCTGATAGCCACCATCCATTGCCTTACTAAGTTCTTACCTCACAGAAATAGGGGCTTTTGCTTACCACTGGTGTAACCCAACTGCTAGATCAAGGATTGACACACAGGAGGAAGCCAAATTTACCCACTGCCATTGGGTCAGGAATGGGGTGGCTATTCACTGAATGAAAGGAACTAGCAGCCACACAACAGCTCTTCGCCTATTTGGAGCTATCATCCCCCTACTCTAAGATCCAGCTCCAGCTCCAAATCTCTTGCTGGTGACATTCAGCTGCAGTACTAGGTCACTGCATATCCACTCCAAATCACAGAAATGACCTGTACTAGTGTTGGCAAGTTCAATTCCTGGACAAGAAAACTGTGTTTCTGCCTCTTAAATTCCATTCCTTATACCAAATAAGCCTCTTTTACTATGATTCCAAAAAGGAATGAACCAACCCAACCATTATAATCAGACTCTTTATGACACTGCTCATTCACAAAGAGAAAAAAAAAATACAAGAAATGAAAAATGTAAAAACAGATTACAATTTCACTTCTTATGAATAATATCACCAAAATATAGTTGGGTATTTTTTTAACTTATTTTGGGTTATCTCCTTATAATAAATTGTTTTAAATGGAACTATAGTTGAAGGCACAAATATATTTAAAAATATTACTTATTAAATTCTGGTGGTACATTTAAACTTACATCTCTCTAATTCCATTTAAAAAAAATAGCCATAAAACAGGGAAAAATATGTAAATACAATACTTTACAAAGCACATTATCTTTTCAAATAACTGAAACCTCAATATAGTTTATATACTTATAAATACAAATATTAAGAATAAACCCTCTTCATCCAAGATAAGAACCAAAATAATCAAAATGATTTCCTAATACAGCAATGACAATTCTATTATAACATTCAAAGAACAGAAATTTCTGCTATCATTGCTTTAGAAATCCTATTTCCTCCATTTTGGCTTTAGAAGAATCTATACAATTTAAAGAAAAATAAAGCGAAATGTATTGAATCATTATACCAAGAACTTGTAATATTTTATTCATTTATCAAATACTTACTCAGAATCTAGGTGCAAGCACTGGTGGCTGAGCAGACACTGACCTCTTGACAAACAACCATATTGCAACTTTAAAAAGAGATCTACAACACCAAGAGGGAACCCTAGGCAAACCATGGCTTCGAGTAATAACGGTATGTTAACAAAAGCTCAATGAATACAACATAGCCAGGGCTCTGGTGCGAGATGCTGATAGCTGGAAAGGCTAGATATCCTTGCAAGTCTGCAGGATGTAATGGAGCTCTTCATACTTGAGTCTTAGTTTTGTTATGAATCTAAAGTTGTTCTAAGAAATCTATTAAAACACATAAAGCATTGAAAGAGTCGCCATGTTTTAACATATTAAAAGAAAGAGCAAGCCAAACATGGTGGCACATGCCTGTAATCCCAGCACTTGGGAAGCTGAGGCAGGAAGATTGTTGCAAGTCTGAAACCAGCCTGGGCTACAAAGTGAGCTTAAGGTCAGTCTAAACTGCATAGTGGGACCCTATCTCAAAAAGACAAAAAATAAAAATAAAAATTTCAAAAAAAAAAAAAAAAAAGAGCAGTAAGCATCTTCTGATAATCCGTCATGCTGGGGACTGGGAGGAGCCTACCAAGAAGCCAACTAGCCAGCCTTTCTGGTAAACCACTCAGGAAAAGAAAAGTCAGAGAGCACCTCCTGTGAGCCTGCCGGCACACAGGCTAAGAATCAACATACTGCCCCTGCCACACACAACCGGCTTGTTTGGAGGACAGGCTGAGTTGATAGCAACTGAAGTACATAAAGCAATTAAATGCTTGTATTGTTTGGTTGATTATGCAGGCCTGGGGCCAGAGATCTGAGCATCTATTGGGAGGAAGATAGTATGCAATATAACAAATATGGAGGGATCTCTTTCCATCTTGTCTTTGAAATCCAATGTTGTTCTCATTGTTTTGTTTTGTTCTGATTGTTTTGCTTTATTCAATGTTCTGTTTTGATTGGTTTTATTCTGTTTTGTTTTGGTTTGATTTTGCTGTATCTGATAGAATGGTTTGATTTTGCTGTATCTGATAGAATGGACAACTCTTGTGAAGATAACAAGATATACTATGGTAGCCATGGTTGTTTTCCTAGATTTCTGCTTTCAAGTTCTGTACCAATTTTACTGCTTTGTTTTGATCAGCTTTGTTCTGATTTGTTTTATTGGATTTTACTATCTTTAAAATAAAAATAAAGAAAAAGCAAATATAGATGAACAGTCCTCAGAGAGGAAAAAACAGTGCAAGCAGACGGTTCTGATGGGAACTCAATGACTAGAAGCTCCTGTTAATCACTGCTGCAAATTTTCCTGTCTTCTTCAGGCAAAGGTGTCTCAGGACAATACACCAAACTGCGGTGACCCAACTGCAGCTCCTGAGGTTCTTGGGGTTAAGCCCCGTGGAGAGGATGAGAAAAATAAAGACAAGACAAACTGGGGTCAGGTGGAGTCCTCACTCTCCTGATGGGAGGAAAGGAACTGCTCAAGCACTGTAACACCTTTATTTACATACTGGGAAAGATGAAGTCAATTTCAGCCCCTCTGCCTAGCAACCCATTGTTTGGATTTGCCTAGGGGCTTGGTGTTTACCTGGGCTGTAGCAACTTCTTCACTGGCTGACCCTGACCGGGATCTTTGTTTTCTGGTAGGGTCACATCTGGGTCATGCCCTAGGTCAATTTCCAGCTTTAGCGGCTCCCAACACCAAACCAGTCATCAAAAAGCTAACTTTTATAAATCCATAATTGGTCCGATGAAGGCTATTCAGACCGACAACTGATGGAGTGCTGGTTCCAACACTACATGACAAGAGGTATGAAAGTGAATCTAAAATACGTATGTCCCTAGGCCAAAGAAGTATGAGCCAACTAGTGTGGAGAGGAATGCTCTTTACCACACAGATATCTGCCAAGAATAACTTAATGCTGCACACTGAAAAAGTTACCCTCAAATTATTTTTAAAAATTTTTATGTGAACTTTATAAATTAGCATATGAGAAAATGATGAGAAAAATTTTAATAGTGTATGAACTTTGAAGAAATATAGACTTATAGTTTAATACTGTTTATTCTAATAATTTAAAGTTCTCTCATAATTATTCAATCAGTTAAACAATTAAAATGTTACTACATAGCTAGCAGTCAGAGATTATTCTGGGGAATAACTTCACATTTGCTTGTTTTTAAAAAGATACGCATTTCTGCACTACTCTCCTGAGACATAAGATTTCCCTCACAGATTATTATTTCAAATTTCAGCACAGTGTCTGAAGATGAACATGATGCATGGGGCTTAACAGCCAGCCAGGGCAAGAACATTTGCAGGTGAACCCAAGGACCCACTGGGTACCACCTTGTTAGAAAGAAAGATGGTTTTGTGAAGCAAGCTTTGTAAACATATTATGTAACATTATTTGTAATCTTGCCCAATTTCATTTTTCAAGTTAGCCCCTTATGTTGTCAAGTTCAATGATGATTCATCCTTTGTGTAACAACTGCAAGTAATACTGAGGCTTCCACTTCGCTGAGAATACTATACCCTCAGGAATTGTTTACCTATTCCCCTCCATTACTGCCTCTCTTCTTGCACCATTTACATCTAAATTTTCTCATTTCTCAAAGTAATATCTTTACAAACACCATGTCGCATTGCATTTTTCCTTCAATTTCAACAACACCGAATTCCTGCCATCATTCATCTTGGGGGAAAAAATTATTTTTTTCTGACAGTCTCTAATATAGAAAAGAATCATGTCATTTTTGCTACATGAAGACTAAAAGCCTTTGCTGCTCTCTCTAATGAAATAGTTCATCAACATTTCAGAATGTATTTAGATGTACGGGCAGTTAACTAAGGACCAGTGTCGGAATTTAAAAGCACATCCCTTCCTTTTGAGACTGACATAATGAAGTCATCACTGGAAAAGGACATAGCCTCTAATTCCAAAGCTGATGGCAGAAAAATGGCACTCAAGAGTGGAAAACAGCCCAGAGTCTACCAACATTATAGTAGGTGACAGACATGACCAACTATGAGGCTGCCAATGTAAGAGCTGCTGGTGGCAGCAAGGTGCCAGATACTTAGTTCTGCTGTCATTAGGGTAAGTGAGCTTCTGAATGCCAAGTCAGCCCAGTGATAAGGACTCACACTCTCTGAAGCCAGTATTTCCCTCATCATGACAAACACCGTCAAAATAATACTCCATGCAATACTAATGTTATCATAAATATACATGCTATTTGTTCATCATTTACCCACAAGTCAAATCCTGTAACATTTGTGTTGGTAATTCCAGCACACTTGTTTTCCCTGAAAATACACACACACACACACACACACACACACACACACACACACACACACACACAGTGCAACACTTCAAATTCATTGCTCCAACGAAGTTTGAAGCAGTATAACTGTAGGTGATGTAAGAGACTTGTAACTACTGTGGGGACAAAACTCTTAACAGTAGTTTTGGGGCTATGATGTCAAAACAACACAAAAACACCTTTTGTTCCATAAGTTAACAGTGCCTCTGGCAAAGCCCCAGTAGGTCAGAAGGAGGCAGGTGCCTCTCTCAGCTTGCAGCATTTTCAGATACACACTCATCAGTCATACTCTGGCCTACTGCTTTGAAAATATTTTCAGTTGCCACTCTGACTTACAAGAGATGAATTGCATCTAAATCCAACCCCATCATGATTAAAATAAATTTTGAGCTAATACAAATAATCAAAGTAGGCTCATTTTGTCAGGTTCTCACTGTAGTGATTGTTTTAAAAAATGTTAATAAAGAAAAAGAGCTGAGGATTTAGCTCAGTGGCATAAGTGCCTGCCTGGCAAGCGCAAAGTCACGTGTTCAATCCTGGTACCAAAAAAGAAAAACAAGAGAAAGAAAACTTCTTTTACATTTGAGATTATTTTCTATGTCGCTACTAGGAAAAAAGAGATCACAGATCCAATCAATTCTCTCATCCCTTTCAGTGTCTGGAAATAAATCATGCATTTGTATTGCCCACATTTCATGGGTGGGATGCAGAGACTGCTTTTGACTTTTCCATAAGATAAGAATTACTACTAATGAAACACAAGGAGACCAATATCTGAGCCACAAACACAATGGAACCCAACTTTTTCTTCCTCCAGGAGGGAGCTGGGGATTGTCCTACCAGGCAAGCACTCTACCACTGAACTGCATCCCCAGCCCCAGGTGAAATTTTTCTTCAAGCCCCAGTGAGCCAACTGCAAGGCTGCTGAAATTCACTTTACTAAAAATGGCAAAGCTACTTTCAACTGCAACTTCTCTTTCACACATGCCATGGGTTCTGAATATTTTCATAGCTAAAATATTCCACATGGAAAATCCTAAAGAGTAGAGAGAAGGAAGGAAGGAAGGAAGGAAGGAAGGAAGGAAGGAAAGAAAGAAAGAAAGAAAGAAAGAAAGAAAGAAAGAAAGAAAGAAAGAAAGAAAAGATAAGATAAGATGAAACAAGACAGGATTGCTTGTCTGGCTGTGTCTCTGACTCTGTATCTGCTCTATGTACACACATACATACAGAATCAGCTCTGATTTATGAGAGACAGCGGTTGTAGCTGACACAAAACACAAGGTTAAAATTAATGTGACAACATGAAAACTTAATCACATTCAGGATTGAGAGATGTTTTTTGTTCATCAAATAGCACCCAGATATAAAGAGGTAATTCAAAAGGTTAGGGACAAATTATAAATACTGTATAACTTTTCTAGTCATCCAATAGTCTCCTTTTTTCCCCTTGCTTCTTAGTTCTGAGTTTTTCTAACCTCATAAGATACTGGCTTGACTTCCCCTACCGCCAGAAGTGAGATACAGTGCTGCAAAACAACAGCCTCAAACATCCCCCTCACCATCAACTGTTTATCTACCACTTCACAACTGGTAAGGGGCAGTCACCTGGGGCTTATTTGCACACTGCAGCCTGGCACTGCCACACAAATCTCTTAGTAAATCTCTCCAAATTCCTCTAACCATATACTTAACCATATGAAACTGCCAATATTGGACCTGTCTGAGCTATTAACACAATGATTTTTCATGTTGCAACTTAACAGAGTTTGTCTAATTCAAAGCAATTTTAACTTCCATAAGAGATTTGTTACTGTTACCACTTCTAATATTTGAACCAGTTAATCTGCCACCAAACAGTTAAGAATTGATGACATATGGAAAAAAAGACCCTCTTCATCAAACTATTGTGAAGAAAAAGATCTAGAAACAATTTAATTTTCTATATGTACCTTTCTGCATAATTTGACTTACTTATGATAAAGATATACTACTTACATAAAAAAGTTATCTGGTGCTGGAAAAGTTGTCTCCCAGATACATCCAAGCCCAGACTTGATATGGACTCCAGTCCCTGCTTGCTTTCCCTCCTTTGAAAAGACTTTCTTCTTGTAGCCATTTTCAAGTATGGCATGCTACCAAATGTAAAGGCAGTCTGCCTCACATTCGGGATTCCAAATCACAAAGGAATTCTGCTCCAGGGCCTATACTCAGGGCAGCGACTGCCTCAGTGGTAGAGCTGAAGTTGGTGACCAGAGAACTAATATTCCCTGAATTTCTGGAGGAGCTGGAAGATGCCTGGGAAACTATCAGTGGAGTTGTACCATAGCGTCTCCAAAGCTGGGCCCTCTTTGGGACACCCATTTCCTGTCTCATCAGGCTCTCTAGGGGTGGGATTGCTCCTTCAGTTGAGGTCCAGAGCCTCATGCCATCACTTCATCAGAGTGTGGCAGTCTTAAACTGTAACAAGAAGGCCACAAACCTTTCTTTATCATGTCTGCTAATCAGCACTTGCTAGTCCTTGGGATTCCTTATTAATGACTTCTCCATAGCCTTACCTAAAGCAGTAATCTTTGGGTGTGGTTTATGCTCATTGCTACTATAATGGTACAGAAAGAAGGGGTGCGCTAGTCATCCCTTTACATGTGGTGCTTTCTCAAGGAATCTTTTGTGCACCACATACTATGCAGGTGAGTTTCTCATGGTTAACTTTGTCATCAGTAAAATGCATCACTCCAAGACAGCTGCTTTGAATTGAGGTTTGGCTTCTTTCCACTGTGTGGTAGATTCTGTGATGAGAGCAAAAGCTGTCACTCATTTATGGGTAGCATTTCTACTGATCATTGAACTTGAGTCCAGAAGGAAAGGATGACATGGTGTGTGATGCAAGTAGAAGACGCTGTAGTGTTAACCATCAGCAAGTCCAGTGTCTTGTGGCGACACGTGGGTCAGGACTGCAATACCCCAAAGGGAACTGGCTAGTGGACAGGGAGCCACCCTGCCCCTTTTGTTTTCAATTCAACTGGTGTGGTTCTTTTTGGCTTGCAGATAATCTGAAGATCTGCAAACTATGAATTGGTTGTTTGTATAAATAAAGTTTTGTTGGAACATAAAAAGTTATCTGGGAAATATATTATAAGTACACTAAAGAAACTAAATAACACGATAAAATAAAAGCACAAAGATTTAACTATACTGTATAATTAATATACAATTATAGTACAGCTGTATATTAATTAACAAATTATTATAACTGCAGTGAGATTCTTCAACACTAATCCATATTTATTAGAATATTGATAGAAATAAAATATAAGGGTCTTATTTTGAAATCTTAGTACACTGTCAGTCACACACTCTTATGGTTTGTGCCTAGATGTCCCCTCTCAATGCCTCATGCCGTCATAGGTGGGGCTTTTTCAGAGGTGGTTGGATTTAGGGTGTGTGATGCTGGGATCAAGCGTGTGTGATCACTGCATTAGTCCACTAAATGGTTTGCTGTACTTGTGGGCGTGGATAATGACAAGACCCACCCTGGGTGTAGGTGGCATCACCCAAAGGGCAGGTAACCTGGATGGATATAAAAGGACAGAAAGAGGTAGACTGCTGCTGCTGCTTCTTTGCTCCCTTCTGCCTGGCATGAACTGTTCTTCCTCTGTGATGCCCCTCTGCCATGCCGACAGGCCTTGGAGCCAGCCAACTATGCACTGAAACCTCTACAAACTGTGAGCTTTTTCTACAATAAACTTTTCCTTCTTTAACTTTGGAAGTCAGGTGTTTTGTCTCAGCAACAGGAAAATTATGATACATAATTTTCTTGTATCACACATTAACCCAAAACATTGAAACTCTTCCGTGTCTAAATAGCTATTTTCTTGTATTAAAATTAATTCACTCAGTGCAAAACTTTAAGTCTTGGGACTGGGGATTTACCTCAGTGGCATAAGAGCCTGCCTGGCAAGCACAAGGTCGTGAGTTTGATCCCCGCTATAAAAAAAAAAAAATGTGTATACATCAAAAAAAGGGCTGGGGATTTAGCTCGGCGGTTCAAGCACTTGCTTGGTAAGTGCAAGGTTGTGAGTTCGATCCCCAGTACCAAATAAATAAATAAATAAATAAAAACTGTAAGTCTCCATATCGCTTATTATGAAAGTATTTCAACCTGTAAATACTTACAGCCAATTTTCATTGATCTAACAAATCTTGGTCCTATTTGGCACTAAACCATCTGTGTAAATGTATCTACAACATAAAAGTTGGACATGTGGCTCTACTAAAATGCAAACATCTTACTAAAAACTTTTGCAGAAATGAATTTCCTTAGCAATAGCATTGAGAAAGGCAGTGATTATCCTCAGGTATTGTCTTCAGGCAGAAGAGACAATTTGTAAACAGAGGGGTTTCTAAAAGACTTGATAAAAGAAGAGCTGCTTTCTGTTGGACTGTAAGTTAGGTTGCTTTATTTCATATGGATCACACATACAGTCAGTAAAAACACTACAGAGCCAGAGATGAGAGAGGTTATGTGGGCTGGCAGCAGTGCCTTATGTCTTCTAATTAAGAATAAGCATAGATATAAGATTAGCTATTCCTTTGGACAAGGCTTATATTAACCTTTCTTTCCATAAGACTATATAAATAATAACTAGGTACACAGCATTATCCTTCTTTACTTTATTTTATTTTATTTTATTTTATTTTATTTTGGTACTGGGGATCGAACTCACAACCTTGCACTTGCCAGGCAGATGTTTATGCCACTGAGTTAAATCCCCGGCCCCACAGCATTATCCTCTATACAAACAGAGTTAAGTCGAGAGTCTAAAAATGTCTCCTTTGCCATGGCTACCAGCCCTAATGCCAGCAGGCCAGTGCACAGGATATCTAGGCAGGAGGCAGAGTACTGTCAGATCCTTATGCAATACAAGGTAGTTCTGCAGCATATTTTTAGACATTTTAGACTGCACAGTCTTTATCAGGAACTGGGCGGTTCATTTTACGACAGCCACAGGCTGAGCTTTTCAAAGTGTGGCCCTCCAGTCACCTTCACTAAAGTGAATGTATGCACCGGATATTAACAGAGGTTTCCTGAGTCCCATCCCAAACCTACCAACCATGAGAACCAAAGAATAATTGTGCTCAATATTCGAAACCTCTGATCTTAAAAATATAATGGTTTATATAAAGTTACCTACAGCAAAATGTTGCTTAGTGAGTTGGGAAGAAAATTCCTCCCAACTTTTCCTAAAAATAATAATTTTCCAAATCTTCAATACAAAGAAAAATAAACTCCCCAACACTATTTTAGAGTCTCCTACTGACTGCTTTAAAATCACCGTCTTAAAAAAAAAAAAAATCACGGTCTACTAGTCAGAAATGAGAAGCTCTTTAGAATTGCTAGATTTCACGCAAGTATTCCATAGTCAGTTAAGGTAAGACATTGGAAACTATCCACTGTGATAACTGAAGAGTAAACAAAGAGACAAATTGTCTTATTTTTTTCTAAATTAACAAGATAACTTAAGATTGTTGTAGTTTTTTTTAATAAAATGACAAATTGTAATAAGTACAGTCAAAGGTTTTCTCTATTAAGGATTCAATTTTTCCAGAAAGTTTTCCCGTCTATACCACCGCCAGCCACAGGAATGAGGGGGAGAGGTACTCTCACTATACATTTGTCTAGGTGAGAAACTATCTGATCTCGGCACTTTCAGTCTCAAACACAGCAACAACAGGGCCTTAGTGTCTCTGCAAGGTCCACCCGAAGCTGCACTGACACAGCTCCTGCTCTTCCAGCCTCCCTTTCTGTGACAGAACCAGGTCCTGAGAAACGCAGAGACATCAACCAGTATTAGCACTGCGGTCGCCCCCCAAATGTACTCAGCCTCTAAGAAATATCATTTCTCATCCCCCCCAATAATTTCATCATTTGACTTACACAAAGGGTGATTAATTTGTCATGCACAGCTGAAATAATCTTCACGAAACTGTAAAGGTGATTGTTACCTTCAAGAGCCCTTCTAATCCCAGCCCTCCATGTTACAAAGGACATTAAACCAGAGAGAAATTTGGCCTAGGGTCTTCATCCTGCCTGCTGATTCTTAACACAGTGCAATTCAGTTTTTGTAATCAGAGGAAGCATCTTCTGTGCCTCCCTTTCTTGTCTTTGTTTCTAGTTTACTTGGGATGGGGGAGGGTCCCTACTATAGTTGTGGCTTCTGCTAATCGTTATATCTTTCCAGTTATTGAGGGCAAGAAACCCTGAAGCTGGGAAGACTGGAAGGACTTCAGACACATGATGACTCTACTGAAAACCAATCACCTGTAGCATCGCCACCAGACGAAAGAGGTTTACAAAGACTGTAATGAGAAAGGAAATAAAGGGAAAGTTGTTGCTCAAATCTTCTTTTAAGAACTGCCTTTATCTCACTAATGACTTCTCAATGGCAGCATCTTAACAGGGCTTAGAAGGCTCTGCTGTGTCCTGAACTGCAGGCTCACAGGGCCTCTCAGATGTCTGGGAAGATGTCCCTGTCACATTCAACTCAGGCACGACTTTCCCAGCACCCAATTGTGTTTTAGCAGCTACACTGTTCCCAGCATTGCAGCCCCAAGCACAAGTGCTGCCCGCAGCAAACACAGGCTAGGATGTCGTGAAGAGGTGATAAGGCAGAGCTCGGTATCGTCAGAGCGCCAGGATATCTGATAACATCCATATATGTATGCCAGATGCTCCGAGAACTTTCCCCACTGATGTTTTCTCAGACCTCCTCACATGAGGTCCTTCGCCTCACCTCCTTACAGGAAACCTTGCCTGATCACCTCACTTAATCCCCACTTTCCAAACCCTAAAAGAACTCTGCTTTTCTTTATTCCCACAGACGGTCTTTTTACCTTCCATCTGCCTGAACCCAGATATATTAAATCTTGTGCCTCACCGCCTTCCCAGAAGCCTGTTTGGGTGGTCCCTGACTCAAATAATTTGGTACTTCCCTGCTACTCGTCTCTCACAGCCCCTGGCAGTCTCACCTCCTACTAAATAGATCCCAGCCTAGCTCTTTTCCCCTCAGAAGTCTTCCTTGGCCCCCAAAGTTTGAGAGAGGTACATTTTCCACCATCCCTCAGCATGGAAAGCATGTCACAGTATTATACTGTAATGATCTATGACCCATTTCCACCTCAGTTTCTAGTCCTCAGTAATTATTTACACTGACTCCTGCTGAGCCTACAGCACTCCATACAGCACTGTTTACAGAAGATGCCTACTAAATGCCAGTAGGAGAATGCAGGCATGAAAGAGAAAAATCCTTAAACGATCTTTTATAAATCGTTGCAAGGAGTGCAGTTCCCAGTATTAAATGCTGATGCAGATTGGTTATCTTGCTATAATGCTGTTAGTTCAACTTGGATATATTTAAAATCCGTTCTCATCTACATATTATTGACAAACTCAGTGAATTTTAAAAAGAAGCAAAATAAACACCATACAAGACAAAATTAGTTTTCCTAAGTGAATGAAATTCTGTTTACTAACGATAGCATTAAAAGTGCATTATTTTACTTTCACTCAAATTTCAGATTATGGGAATATGGTAAAAGATCTGCTTTCAAAGTACCATTTAGTTCTAAAGCTCATGCCAGAAACCAGAAATGTGTCCTCTTTATGCCTAGCATGAGACAAGCTCAGAAATAAGAAAGCAGAAGCATTGAGAAGAGAAATAAGGTCTAACTATACATGGTAGAGATAAATACAACCAACAGACAGACTTGCTTTACCTGAACTGTGCAATGTTTTCAATGTTGTTTTATTTTGCTTGGTTTGGTTTGGTTTGGTTTGGTAAGATTGGGTCTTTTTATGTAGTTCAGGCCGGCCTGGAACTCATGGAGATCTCTTGTCTCAGCCTCCCAAGCGCTGGGATTCCAGATATGTACCACCAAACTTAGCTTAAATGTCTTACATATTTAAAGATAAAAAGATTTCACATAAGACATGCAACTCTAGCTTTTCTGAAAAAAATCAGAATGCTTGCTATCTTGGGCTTCATGACCTGGATAAAAGCTGTATGGCTGGAGACACACAACTGGCCTCTTGCACCAAGACCTGTGCTATGCTGCCTCTTCTTCCCTCTCCCCTGCAGCAGAGACCTCCAGTCCCTGTTATCCTTTGGACTTCTAGGTTTGTGATACCTGAATTAGTACTTGAACATCAAGTATAAAAGTCCAACATCCAGCGCTGCCTGGCAAGCATGAGGTCATGAGTTTGATTCCCCGTACAAAAAAAAAAAGCCAGCACCACTTACTGTAGTTGATAAACAATTGTACAGAAACCAGAAGTAGCCATTCAATGCAAGTTTTGTGGATCTCACAAAACCACAATGTAAGGAAAGAAGGAAAGAACAAAAAGGAAAACAAGGGAGAAGTTATTACAGGATAATTTTGGCATACTTTCTGCCAAAAAAGAAAAGAAAATTACAACCATTTGAAATATTTACCTCAAAGCTCCAGTGATTCCCACTGTGCAGGTGTGCCCTAGTGCTTCTAGAACAAGACTTTTTCCATGACATTTTGCACACAGATTCACTAAATGACACATCTACATGGATGCTGCAGGACAGCTCACCCAAATGATGGGCTTTTTCTCGGCCCAGTAAAAGTATCAAAAAGCACATAGTTTTGGTGTGTCTCTTGCCCTCTCTAGTACTGTTTCTCTAATTCATTCTTACGGAATCTGAAGAGTGAGGTGGACATTAAATTTTTTATATTTATCCCCTATGATAATGAGGAATAAAGGAAAAAAAAAAAGGTCTGATCCAAGACAGCAGCAAAGAACCAACAGCCAACCAGGGCCAAGTGCCAAATCATGCTACCAGGTTCCCTCCTAGAAAACTGTAGAGTTTGGTCTGAGGAAGCTACAGGAAAAGCTTATGAAGGCCTGATAGCTCCCGCACACAAGACAGCAGAACAGGAGGAGGGCAGTATCAAACAGGAAGCCCAGCACATGCAACTCAGAGTAAATTAACCCAACTATTATTTAACACAGACAAGGATTTGAGAAAGTAAGTACGATTACACCGCTTTTGAGGTCAGAGTGTCACTAGATGGGAAGAGAAATCGGTGTTAAAGTTAATGAAGTTTAAATTATGTACCATAACCTCTGAAGTAGCATTTCTTCTGGTAATTTACGGTTGCAGAAATAAGCAAAGATACATTAGGAAGAACACTAATTTCAATGCTATCAACAGTGAAAAACAATGAAACAGTAAACAATCTCAACTATCATTCATTGTGTTCTGGTTAAGTAAAATATGGCACATTCATAAAATTTTGCAGACACTTAAAACTATGCAACAGTTCTGCAAGTACTTACACTGGCACATGTCTGAGATCTAATTAGCAAGGGGAAAGCATTGAGAATTGTACATATTGTAAAAGAAAGAGGAGGGGGTGGATCTACTCCAGAAAGAAGAACAAAGGTTACCTATCAGGAATGACACAAAGTCCAGGAGAGGACAGATCAGGAGAGTGGTGCTTTACCTTCTGACTTAATATTGATAATTTAGATTAATTCTGTATTGAGATAATCTATTATTTTATAAGTATACTAAATAAAATGTTAATCAAATGTTTTTAAATTACTTGTTTTCTAGTTTCTTGTGTGAGTTATCTACCTAACAAACTACTTATCCATTCATTCAAATTATATTTATTGAACACCTGTATGTCCTGTTTCTGAGTATATATCCTTGGGAGGAAAACCAAAGCAAGTGCAGGAATACTTTCAATATTTTATTCATCCTAGAATATAAGCAAAAATTATACTACATGTATAGCAAAAAAATCCAAGAACATCTTCAGATTGCTTGGAACCTCGCTAGAGAAATACTTTAAGAAGTACAGTGAGAAGCTATGCTTCTTTAAAGGATATAAAGCAATTAAATAAAAATAAACCGGTATCTTTGTCATCTGTATTAGTCAGCTTTCCCTTTGTTCAGACACAATAACCCACGCAAGTTTAGTTTAATTTGGTTTATGGTTTCAGGGGATTCAGCCTATAGTTAGTTGGACCTAAAGCAAGAACATAATGGCAGAAGGGAATGATAGAGAAAAGCTGCTTAGTTCATGGTGCCAAGAAGAGTAACAGCATCACCAAGAGATATATCCCCCAATGGCACCTCCCAGTGTCCCACCTCCTAATAGTCCATTCAGCTGTGAACATCAGTGGATTAATCATAGCATTCCTGTGATCCAGTCATTTCTGCAAGAGTTCTATTAAATGGCTTATCACTGTCATCTAAAAAATATATGATGGGCTCTTAAAAGGAAACAAGATAAGGAGAGAAAAGGTACTGCTGCCCCTCCTCCATTTACACAGAACAGTTTTGGAGAAATGGACAGATCAGAAAGAGGACTGCTCCTGACAAGAGTAAAGGGAGAGAAGAGGGGGATATGGCAGGGCAGTAGTCCATGTAAAGGCTGATGACAGAAAGTGGAAATGGGAAGGGGCAGTCTTTTCAAAAGCTGGGTATCAATTATAGACTACTGAGTGTCATTTGGAGTCATCAGGTGATATTCATGTTTTTACAGTTCACTACTTATAAAATCAAGACAAGCTATGGGCCCACACAGCCAAGTGATGACTGATCACACACCCAGCTTTCCCAGATGCATGCTGATGCATCTGTATGGTTCTGTATGGGCTGATGCATGTGTATGGTTTTCCAGCCACCAAGTAAATAATTTCTCTTTTCCCTGTTAGTGCCTGAGACATGGTGGAAATGTGCAAGTAAGTTACTTCAAGCACTCTGACACAGTCTCTGTGAGAACATGACTGAAGCTACTGCATGGAACAATCAGCAATACGTGGACAATAACACTTCCTAGATCCTCACTTAAAGCAAAATTTCTACATGCGAGTGGGCAAGAAGAGACACACACATAACTTGCCCAAAACAGAGTTGTTTTAAGTGTCACAAGAGTTTGGAAGCTGAACAAAGGAAATACCAGGGAATGGAGAGGAAGGAGCAGTAACGTCCAGCAGGAGTACGGAACCTTTAATACATGTGTCACATGATCTCTTTCTGAAGAACCTGTGGCTATGACACAAGAAAGGCAATAAAGCTGACAGAACTTGAGTGTGGGAGAAGAGACCATGAATTGAGAGAAATATGCATCTTGTTCCGGAAAAGAGATGATAGAAAATAATAGAGACAAAGATGAAGGAAAAGGGCTGGGGCCCACTGTTCAGGTTCTTAAGGAGTATAAAAAAGAAAGAAAGAAAAAAAGAAAAAAAGCTATATAACAAGAGGTGAGCATCTAGAAGACTGGTCCAGTAGGTGTACACAAAATGGATTGCTGCTACAAAAGAGGATGTCCTTTCCCATGAATCTACCCAAACCCAATACTCTAGTGATAACCTGACAGAACAGCTATTAGTGGTTAGAAAACAGGTTACTAACTGCCATTCTAGTGCAGTGACATAACAGTGTCATGGCTGGGGATGGGGGGAATTCTCACTTTATTTTTTAAGAAGTACTCCCATAGAGATTATATTAACTGAAATGAAAATGGACATGTCTCTAATAAAGGGCTGCACTGCGCGATGTCTATTATTTGTCATATGAATAATATAATTTTACTACAAGTTCCAGGGGAAAAAAAGAGCTGGCAAAACAATTTTCCCTTGCCTACACAATTTAAATTTAAAATTGGACATTCTGGTTGGTTTTTCTTCATGTTAAATTATCACTTAATTTTGAAGAAAACAAACAGAAAAAAGACAAATTCAAATAAGGGATTTACTCAATTTTCTGACTCAAATTTTCCCCAGAAAATAATGTTTCCATTTAACAAATTTAACTGATGAAGAATGAAATGACACCTCTCAATGAGTGGGGCAGAAATGCTGATGTCCAAGAATGATCAGTCAGATTTATATAATGTGTTTTCTAAAACTGAATTACCTTCAAAAACAGAAATGATGTAGTTTTAAGGCTTACAGGTTTATGTAGTGCAACACATGCTTATATGATGTTAAGCCCTCATTCGTTTATCCTACAAATCTTACGAGTAACTTTCATGTTAGGGACACTGAGCTAGACAGTGGAGACATGGCACTAAACAAAAGGCAAATGCAAGCCAAATTCTTGCCCTCCTCATGGTAATATTTTTGTCAGGAGAGATGACCAAAAAGAGAAAAAAAGAGCAAGTATAAAATATACAGTTTCTTTAATAAGTGATTTTCATGCCTAATGCTTCTCATTTTCCTGCGGGATATTTTTCCAACGGGTGACACAAGAGTTAGCATTTTAGAATAAAGCTCACACTAAGCACAGAGAGAAGGAAGGAGTATCGCAGGCCATGTGGAAACCCCACCTTCTAAATGTGTGAGGTAATACACTTCCTTTTTATTTAAATCATTTGAGCGAAAGCTTCCTGGGATTTGCAGCTAAAGACACGCTGATGAGGATATGGTACTGTATATCAAACCCTGATCTGAAGCTTAAAAAGAAACCTGATAATTCTTAGAATCTTCTACAAAGCCATGAAAATGGAATATGAACAAAAGCAGAAGACAGACAACTGTCTATGTGGCAGTCCTAAGAACACAATCTAACTTTGTTAAAGTAGAAAAGAACAAAGCCTAGCACAGGGATTTAAATGCCCCACTTCTTGACTACTGCCAGACCCTCTTTCCACCATCCGTTTCAGACCATGAGTGTGTGTTGAAAGTGCGCTTATCAGATCACCTGCAAAAATCTTCATTTTGTAGACTAAAAACTATCCCATCCTCACCCCAAATGCAGCTCCTCTTCCCTAAATTATCTACAATACTGGAAATTTAATGCTCTTCTCTTTCTAATGCTTCTCTCTTTCCTGCTGGACATTTCAGCATGAAATGCCATCTTATGGGTGACACAAGGGTTAGCATTTTAGAATAAAGCTCACACTAAGGCTCAATCAGCACAGCGATGGGGAAGGAACATCGCTCCCCATGTGGGACCCCATCTTCTAAATGTGTGAGATAACAATTTCCTTTTTATTTAAATCATTGACCAAGATTAAGGTTTAGAGAAAGCAGTTTACATTCACCTCTCTAATTCCCAGTCCTAACTGTATTGTCATAGGTTGCCTCACTCCAGCCTCCAACTGCCTCTACGATTAGCTATTAAAATGCTTCCCTAACTTTTCAAAATCTTCCTAAACTTTTTAGAGCCCATTATTGCTCTTTTAGATGCCAAGGGCACTGCAAGGAGCAATGGAAATTCTTTCTAAGGAACTCATTAGATTTTAAACAAAACCAAAATCATTAACTTGACAGCTTGTGAAAACAGGGTATAACTCCTACATTTTTCTTAGTAAAATTTTCAAAATGGTGTATCTATTGAAAATTGATGATGGCATACATATCTATAAAGACTATACCATATATATCATGTCAAAAACTCCATTACCTGAAGTAGAATAGTATATAAGCCATCCAGATATGTTCTAGGCTACTAAATGTGCCTACCTCATGCTTTTATAAAGATTTTACTCCCTTTTACCAGAAAATTAACTTTGGTTTCTGAGACCACGCCTGGCGCCATTAGGCATAGGGGATTTGTGTTTCTTAACGTGAATTGAATCAAGGTCCTTTGTACTGAGCTACAACCTCAGCCCTTTCTTTTTCTTTCTTTCTTTCTTTCTTTCTTTTTTCTTCTTTCTTTCTTTTCCATTTATTTATTTTGACATAGGGTCTTGTTAAACTGCCCAGGCTGGCTTGAATTTGCCATTCTCCTGACCTAGCTTTCCGAAATGCTAAGAATTTGCTACAACACCTGGCTAGAAACTCTCATTTCTGGGCAACTAGACCCCTGTGCTAGGCAATCTTGGTCTGAGTCAAAGAGTATCCCTACCACTAGAAAAGTGGTACTATCACTAGAAAGTGGCTTTGAGCAAGATTTAAAATTAACCAATTGGTTTTCTGTGTTTACTTGTGAGTCTGTTCCAGGCCTAGGCCCCTTGTATGGAGAAGGGATTCATAGTAAGTGAACCTCTATGAATCACTGGTTCTGGCTGAGGCCTATAGTGGGCATTACAGCAAATTCTGTTAGAGGGTTTTGATCCACCTGGGGCCCTAAAATCATACTACTTCTCTCTTTTATTTAAGCCTTCACTGTCCACTCATTTGGGAGTCACGGGCTTGATCAGTCCCTGATAACTACCCAAGCATTAAGAAGACTAGCTACTTTCCAGGATACATTTTATTCAGGAAGATGATTAAATATGTTGGTTTTCCAAACAATTTTTTTTTTTTGGTCCGGGAGATCAAACTCACGACCTTGCGCTTGCCAGGCAGGTGCTTATGCTACTGAGCTAAACCCCTGGCTCCCAAACAATTATTATTCTTAAAATTCAGAGCTGTAATTATATCTCTCATACATACAAGGTTTCCTGCAGCGATAGAAATAGTTAATTTCTATTGGCTTAAGCAATGTTGCCATCAATTAATTTTGATGAATAAAATGATCAGGCCATTAATTATCTGGTAAACCTATAAAATTAATCTAAAAATAAAGATAAAACTGAAACTTGCATTTTTATTTATGTGACAAGTATGTATGAGTTAGGTTAAACTGTTAAGTATGCATTTTTGAAGGTAATGACAGAGTAATGGGCTAGTCAGCTGAAATACAAGAGCTAGAAGAGAAATGGTACTATCTGATGCAAATTTTAAAATACACCAAATTCAAATGCCCTCAAATCAAACATCATTAGCTCCCATTCTTAATGAAGAAAATGTAGATTTAAGGAGCTATCAAAATTTCTTTCATCTACTTAAGACAAGCAAACAAAACAACAGCCACTCTTCGTGAGTAAAATAATAATTCATTAGTCCCACTTAAACCAAATGGGAAAGTTCTTGTTGCCTTATAAACCTTTCCCATATATGCAACATTGGAAGCAATGCTGTTGGTATCTCTGTGAAAAGTCAGTATGACAAGTCAGGAAATGCCATGTTATTTTTCACTTGCAGGTACAGATCTGTATTCAATTCAGACCCTAAGAGAAACATGAGCAAGATTTACAAAGCAGGATTCCAGATTCTAGCATTATCTTTCGGTTATGCAGAGTGCTCAGTACTAGCTGCTTGTTTGCAGTGGTATCAACTTTGCAATGAACCTGCTGTGGACACACACAAACAGTTTTGCCTGTAGAGATACGCAGAGATGTGTGTGTGTTCAATTTACAGACTGTGCCTGATACACTCCGGGTATTTTAAGAGAAAATATTTTTTTGTTTCGAAAACCTTTCCTAGGGGTTTCTAACGACATCCAAGCAATTTGTTCCTAACTGCTTCTGTTTTTGCCTTCATGCGTCAAGCTATTTCCTGGTGCACACGCTCACTGGCATCATTCCTGCAGTTCATTAACAGGTGAACATTTCCCACCTTACACTGGCTTCTTTCAAACCCTTCATCGAGCTTTCACAGGAGACTCATAGGGTCTGAGGTACTTAGAGAGATCATCTGACAGGAACAAAGAAAATGAGGTCAAGATGCCTAACATTTTTGCCAAAATGTCAAGAAAGTTTCACAGGATCAAAATAACATCTTGTGGTGAGATATATAAAAAAGGTGCTAAATTTACCCAGCCTGCAACAAAGTGATGTCATAGTGTTGACTGCAATAAGTCAAAAGTGCAAAGGATCAGATTGGTTTGAATTTCAAGCCTTATCCCTAGTAGTTTGTAACCTGGCTTAGAGGATTTTTCCTCATCTGTAACAAGAGGGTAAGATCTATAACACAAGGACACCAAAAAGGATACATGAGGGCATTTAAAACAGCACAGTGCCCAGCAGAGGTAGCAACTTCATGAAATTTAGTTTCCTGCTTTCCACAGAAACTACTGAGACTACTAAGGATATAAGAAATAACCTCTAAGTGGAGTTTTTAAACATAGAAAAGCAAAACACAGCTAGATAGAATAAATAAGATTTGTTATTTAATAGCACATAAAGATGACCGTAGTTCACAATAACCAGATACTGCATCAAGAAAGGAAGGTCTAGAAGGGAAGAGTTTAAGGGCCCCAAACATAAATGAGGAGAAGGAAACACTGATTATCCTGATTTGATCAGTGCACATCGTATGCATGGGCTGAGAAATCACACTAAAGTTCACTGATATGTACAACTAATACACGTTAATACAATATAAAAGAAGCAACCTCAATAAGCCAGTCTCTTTTCTAATCCTCTCAGCTCTCTACGATCTACTGGGAATGGTGATGACTTCTCATGTGTGATGAAAATGTCATAATTCCACTAGAGACCTCAGACGTAAGTGCTGTTAATAAGGTAAGCCCCTAACAGAGATAACTAAGCAATATACGTTTACCACTACAAATTTAGCAGTAATCTATAGTACTTTTTAAATCATAGGATTTTTCAAGCATTTTTATGTTGTCAAAAAGATTGAGCAGAAATTCAGTGTTCCCAAATTTTCCCCTTTACCAATTTTCCCTGTTACGGCTTGTATCTAGATATCCTCCCAAAGCCCCATGTGCTCACAGATGGAGCTTTCTAGAGGTGGTTGGATCTAGGGTGTGTGTTACTGGGATTATGGGTGTGTGATAACTAATTTGGTTTAGCACAGTTCTGCGTGTGGACAGTGGGAAGGCCCACCCTGGGTGTGGATGGCACCACTCAAAAGGCTTGTAGCATAGATCTGATAAAAGGAAAAGGGAGGCTTGTTGCTGCTGTCTAACTGCTGCCTCCTGTATGCTCTGCCATGGACTGTTTTTAACTCTGACATGCGCCTGTGCTATGCCACCCTGTCTTGGAGCCAGCCCATTATGGACTGAAACCTCCACAAACCATGAGCCAAAATAAAACTTTCTTCCTTTAGCTTTGGGTGTTGCATAGTTTATCTCAACAACACAAAAAATAACTAAGGTTTCCTATTATTAATAATGAGTTAATGGACTATGTTTGCTATAGTTGATGAGAAATACTGATTACCTTCATTAGCTAAAGTACATGATTATGTTCACCATTTTGTTGTACATTCTACAAACTGTGACAAACATGAAATGTATCCATCGTTACGGTGTAACCCAGGATAATTTCATTTGCCTAAACACTCTCTATGGCCTTTTTTAAAATAGGTACAGTATTTTTACTCTGGTTGTGAAAGTAAAATATATTTACCTTAGAAAAAGTCAAAGGCTAGCCAAAGGTGAAAGTGGAAAAAGAAAAAACAGCTGGTAGAGAAAGAACAATTTGGTGTCTTTGTCTTATTACCATTTTTTTCTTTCTCATGTTATCAGTTTTGTACCTCTCCTTTACTCATTTGCATTTTTTAAAACATAGTATCAATGAAAAATTAAAGGAAAATTTATGACATCCACATACAGTGTTTTTTAAGCCTCTCGTATTAAGCAGTCTGTCTCGTCTTCTACTGCAAAAGTAAAGCTCATTATTTGGTTGTGGCAAAGAAAAAGATTGATGTGAAAGTAAATAAAACAAGAAAATATAAGGATATTGAAGGTCTTGGGCTCAATTCCTGAAACTTCAAAATAAAATTTTTAAAAATGTCTAAAGAAAACATAAGGAGAAACAGTCCCCTGAACCATCTCTGTTTCAATTCACAAAACTCTCTCAGTTTCCACAGTATCCTGTCCTGAACCCAAGTTACAATGTCCCTTACATTTCCAATTCTCCATCTCCTGGAGCCACACCCCAGGAAAGCAAGGGATGGGAAAGACCACAGTTAAAAAAACAAAGCATTTAATGTTCTTCTTGTCTACCTAAGTCTTAACGTTATCAAAGGGGATTTCACAATTAATTTTCAGAGAATGTCCTACTCTAGTTGTTCTGATGGTTATGTTCGCAGACCATACATGCTTTAAAGAAAACTAAAATCTTCCTTATATCGTTGAAGATCATTAATTTCTACACCACATGGCTCAAATGACAAAATGTGCTCTGTTCATTGTAGGGTTCTTCAAAATCACTCTGCCAACCTCCCTAACACAAACAATTTCACCCACTCTCCTTTTCACTCATTTAAAATAAAATGGGGCTTTGAAAGGCAATAGGTAGTTACTAGACTAGAAAAGATGGAAAAAGGAAGATCTTAGCTTTAAAAAGTGACAACTTTTGGTGAGAGTGATAAGGTAATAAGATAGTGAGTCCGGCTTGGAAAGAAGATTCATGTAACCTGTCTTCTGAACCAAGTTATTTCAGGCTCTCATATTCATCTAGAAGTTTAAATGGTGGTCAGCTTAATTCTTACCCTTCATTCTTTTCCTATTTTCCAGATGTCTACAAGGTAGGCATACATTAAATGCTGGTCATGATGAAGTGAATACCTTAGGAGAAGACCTATGTATCAGTTCAGAAATGAGGCATGAAAAAAATCACTATATTCTAAAAAAAAATTTTTGTTTTTAAAAATTAAAAGTAACCATTCACAAATACTGGATAACACATTCCACTTTGATTCAGAATGACAGCATGTATAAAATCTGCACTGTCTATAATAAATTACATTTCATTGAAACCAAGAGTTCGGTTTATACTAGAAAGGGAAGACAGGAATAGTAGTCAGTGATGCCTTGGAAGAAGTCTAAAAACTAACCAGAAAATACAATTATTTGTTTCTCAAATGTAATATGTAGTTTCTGTGAGGCTTTTCTAAGACTTTCGAGGCACAAATTTGCCACCAATTTCTGAATCTTGAGAAACACACTGCAGCAAGTAGAGGTCATTACAGTCCTGCATTTAAAGGGAAAGAACAGATAGGTACAGGAAGAAATAAACAAAGGTCTTTCCTGCTTCCAATCTTTATCCCCTGAAAGCTATTTTGCTGTGGATTCCACTGCACTGAACAGCAAAACTGTCTGTTCTGGCCAATGAAGTTTTTTTGTTTTTTTTTGTGTGTGTGTGTGTGTGTGTGTGTTTTTTTTTTAATCAGTACCAGGGATTGAACTCACTACCACATGCTTGCAAGGCAGGCACTTATGCCGCTGAGCTAAATCCCCAGCCCCCAATGAACTTTTTTACATGGTACCAAGGGACATATGCTTAGCAGAAAAAAGCAAGGGGTTACATGCCTCATGCTCAGTTCGACACTCATAATTATGTACCAATGGATAAGCAACTGACCTCTGGAATTTGATTCAACTCTGCAACTCTGAGAATCTTGACATTCTTTACCCAAATTTTCTATAAAACTTTTTCATTAACTATCAGCAAATCTGCTGCAGCAGAGAGAACTCTGATCAGTGTATATTCTAGAATTTGTATTATGGAAACAAGAATCATAATACACATCTTTTTCAAATAACACATGTTTTCTCCTCTCACCAGAACCCTGATATGAAACCCACGCCATGCTTGAAAATGACCACTAGAAGATGTTCACTAAGCCCTGTAACACTTATGTTTTAAAAATCCATAAATCTCAGGTTTGTCTTAGAAAATCCAGCCATATATCAGATGCGCCCACTTGTCCCTCTAAATCATGTCTGCTTAGCTGCCCCTGCTTAGGACAAGCAAGAGCCCCAAAAGCAGAGGCCCATAGTAAAGCCTGAAGGACAGGCCCTGCTCCTGTGGATGGCCTCCTGAATCCATCTCTGACACTCTAGCAGGGTTCTCTGGGCCCACGCCTTTCTCCCCACAAACATGACCCAGCAGCCTCTAAGACAGCAACAAAACTAAAAGGCAACACAAAAGCCAGGGCCTTTCTGAGACAGTAGCGGTTGGCCAATTTCTAGTCCCTGCTGTACCATCTGCAATGACTTTGAAATCATGTTCCAATCTACTAAGTTTATCAACCTTAAGTCTACAATTTTATTTCTTTAATGAATATTACTTTTAAAATATTCTGCAGAAATATAGCAATGTAAAACAAGCTCTGCATAACATGGAAACTTTCTCTCATACACACTTCACACTTAATCACAAAGTCCAGGACTATTACTGGTATACAGTCCAAAATGACTGAAGGAAATGGATTATTTCATTAAATTCTAGAACTGGCTCTTAATGTAGAAACATTGACCAACTAGGAATTGCCTAAGAAGCTCCTGAAATGTATACTACAACTTACAATGTTGTATTTTCCTACAGCAGAAGGGTGATTGTTTATAAAGGATTTTGAAAGAATCTATGACTCAAAAGAAGCGAACGTTCTACTTACTGTTCAGCAGTTGAGAATACACGCACTGACACGCACATGCGTGAGCACACACACACACACACACACTATACTGTATCACCACGTTTCCCTGAAAATAAAACCAGATATTGTATTAATTTTTGCTCCCAAAGACAAAATAAGGTTTATTTGGGGGGAATATCTTATTTTTTCATGTATAATGATTACATTTCTTCATGGACAACAATCTACATCTACTCATGTACAGAAGTCTACATTTAGTCAAATACAGTCATGTCATCTTCCTCTGGGACACTGTCAATGCTCCAAACCCAAATTCCAGCCTGAAATTCTTGGAAGGCAGCTATGCTCACCACTATACCACCAACGCTCAGCCTGAAATTCTTGCGACTCCATTTCCTACAGAACTATAGGCCCAATCTCTCCAGTCCAGCAACAGAGCTGTCATTTATGACCACTTCCTGTCCATGCAGCCTGCTCATACGGCACTGGCCACACAGTTATCAGTGATATTAAATCTCATAAACTCTTCACCAAGTCACAACCTTTTGTAGGCTGAGCTTCACAAACTTTCCATTAAATCAAGTGTTAAACAGAGACATAACGGAAACGATGGCAGTTAAGAACGATGGTCACACAAAGGGAGGAAAAATGGTGAGCACCAAAATTCAAGAAACCTTTCTTAATTTCATATGAGTACATTCAGTACCTCTGGTACAACACATGACACACCAAATTATGAAGATTTGTACCAGACAGAACCACATCCATTTACTATCACGTGTGCACATTGTTTGTGCATTCTGTCTGTACTCTGTGGCAATAAGTCTCAAGTTCATCTGTTTGTATACATTTGTCTCTTGTCCAAAGGTACCTACTTGGGTATTTATGAATATTATAATTTATATTATCATTTAGTGTAAGTATCAATGTCAGTAATATTACCTATTTATATTTAATTATATATCAGTATTATTATTTTATAATTCAATACTTCCATCAGAGTTTGCAACAGATATATGAAATGTGTCCGTCTGGCTGAAGATCTTAACTGGGGCTTATTTTGGGGGTAGGTAGGGCTTATATTACAAGCATCCTGAAAAATGATGCTAAGGCTTATTTTATAATCAAGTCTAATTTTCAGGGAAGCATGGTAGTACTAATATATATGTTTATATATATGTTTATATACATACACACACACACACACAAACACACACACATACGCAAACACATATGGCTTGAAAGGAGCTCAGAGAGCAGAGAGGCAGGAGGAGGTTAGGAAACCAATTAGTAATAAAGAAATTACAGAATGATACCATCACTTTACATTTATCCAGCATTTTACTAGACTTTCATAGTCACTATCTTGCATAGTCTTGCATATAGCAGATTCACTTTTACTCTTAAGTGTCTCCAGTCTACTGCTTGCTTCTATCAGAGCAAATTTGAGAATATCTCCTTTCACTTCCTTCCAGTAATTGTCTCTTCTCTCCTGCTAGTCTTCCTCTCTGCCCATTAGATCATTCTCCTCAAATGTGCCTCTCCATTATCTTAAAAAGTTCTTCCTTTGCTTCAAGTTTCTGATTCATTCCTCATGCACCATCCTTAGTAGCACTTAATAACCGTTACTCACCTACTCTTCGTACAGATATCAATCCTTGCTGAGTCCTCTGTTCATCTATTGACGGGTCGACAAGTTATCGAACTTGGCATCCTTCTCTTTCATTCTCTCTAGTGAATTTCCTTCTCTCAAGAGTACCTGACACATCTGACTACTCTCTCCTTCAATGTCTTCATTTGTTCCTCTCTCCTTCAATGTCTTTATTCTCTGACTTATCTTGCTCCAGTGTCCCTTGTTGGTCACTTTTCTGCTGCCATCTCTTTCTCTGATGTTTAAAAACCAGGAAGTGGGTCCAGGGATTTGGCTCAGCGGTGTAAATGCCTGCCTGGCAAGTGTGAGGTCATGAGTTCAATCCCCCGTACCAAAAAAAAAAAAAAAACAGGAAGTGTCCTAAGCCTTCTTTTTCAATCTACATCCACTAAATAGATTACATCATCAATTTGTGGGGCTTAAGGGGCACAGATTCACTGATAAATCTTCAGGTTTTCCCTCTAGGGTAGTTCCTTGAGCACTAGCCTTATACATATGGTTGTCAAACACACATCTCAGAACACACGACTAAAAGGCATCTCAAAGAACTCTGATTTCTCCCAGATTTTCCCTGGATCTGTTATCTCACAGTGTATCACATGTCAACAGACCCTAAACAGAACCCAGTCGTCCTTGATTCCTGTTTTTCTCTTATGCCCTAAACTAGTCCAGCAGTATGTCCTAATACTAATGCCATCAAAAATACATCCAGTTTCTACTTTTCCCATCTGCAAACAGCCATCCTCATTGAAACCACCCACATCTTTCTTCTTGACCTACTACACACCCATAAGCACAACAGTCTTTCAAGCTATTCTTCTATAGACACAAACCCCTCCCAACTCCTCCGATGACTTCCCATTTCACTTACAATAAAACTGTAACTTTTTCACACAAGGCCCTATTTCCCTGATCATTATCCCCTCAGCCTCCACACTTTAGCCTCCAGCTCTACCTGCTGTTTCCTAATCTTCAAAAAAAGGCAATCTTTACGCCTGATATATTTCCACTGTTTTAACTAACCAAACTTAGGTGACAACCGCAGCTTTTTTGCACACCTGTCAGCTTTTTGATTATTATATCCTTCAACCAATTTCTGAGAAGGTATATTAATAATACAAGTAAAGTGAGAGAAACGAGATATAATTTCTCTAATTGATTCTATCTTATTTCCAGATCACTTGCCCATAGAAATCCTTACAATAGAGTTTCAGAATGGCACTGGTCTTTTTGACCAGAAAACTGTAAACGGACAATATCAAGAGTTCATGATTTAGTTTCTCACCACCAGCAGTCTCTTAGTCACTGCATGAACAGTTTCTAATCAGGCTATTGGGAAAATTGGTCTAAATGAGTCAATTCATTGTGAAAATTATGAACACAATTGGGCAACATCAAATTTTTTGCTTTTACAGAACTTGAAAGGAAATAAACTCAATTATAAAAGGTGTGGAGATGTTATTTTCACAGTAAAAATAAATGCAGCCAGACTACTTAGGTCTATTTTTAAGACTTTCCTGAAAAATGTTCCAGCTGTGAGATGGGAGAAATGGACCATTAGCTATAAAGAAGCCTACAAAGATGTACTAATAATTGACATACTAAAATGATCTCATTATCCTAATTGGACTCTCTGCTACCTTATTCAACAATAAATCAAGGCCACAAATCTCATGTTGTCTTATCCAAATGTACATTAAGTACACACAAAAAGCCAATCTCAAAAGACTGCCTAATTCTGTTGTTAATTTTTATTTCCTGAGTAGGTACATGAGCCTTGAAGGAGGCAACTATGCCTCAAAATTCTTGCACTTCCTGGAAGAGTAATATCAAACATGAAAGCACATCAAAATCCCTGGGAAACTTAAGAAATGAGATTTCCGAGCATCAGCCTCAGGGACTCTGACTCAGTGTGCATGGGGTGTGATCGGAAATTCTCCCATGCTTCCAAGATGCTGGTGTGCAGGAGTGTTCCCTGTCTCCCTAGAGCTCTACATGTAGTTCATGGTATGGTCTGTGTCTAGATGGTCCCCCTAATGCCTCATGTGGTCACAGGGTTTTTACAGAGGGGGCTGAATCTAGCATGTGATTGATTTGTAGTACAATGCTGGGATTAAGGGTGAGTGATTGTTATGCTCTAAGGGCTACAAGTAACCCTAATCTCGGTAGACTGGGTATAAGGCACAGAAGAGGCTTTTTAGCACTCACTTGTTGCTTTTACTGTTTTCCTCTGCTATGAACTGTTGCCCCTCTGTCATGTGTTACCTAGTCTTGGCGCCAGCCAATTATAGACTGAAACCTGTACAAACTGTGAGCTAAATAAACCTTTCCTACGTTAACTTCGGGTGTTGATTATTTTGTCTCAACAATGAGAAAAGACACAAAGATAATGTCACAGCCACTATGTGGCTAATGATTTCACAAACTTTAGAAATGATGCTATTTCTAGCACCAACCAACTAATCACTGGAAGCAATGGAAGCAAATGAAATTCAGACTGAAATGAGCTCATTAAACAGTAAAGGGCAGCACTGGAGCCATGTCACAGTCTGGTGATCCTGAGTCCCACAGCCTCACTGCCCTGCTCCTCCTCCAAAGAAGACAAAGGCAAACAGAGGTGGGTGCTAAGTGCAGGTGTGGGGGGACAAGGTGAGGGCTGGCAAGCTGGCACTAACAATGAAGTGAGTCTGCGCAGATGCCACCGACAGTCCTGAAACACTTCTCAAGGCCTAATCCTGGCACACCTGTCTACGACTCACCAATATTACACCGGATCTCAGACCCACGCCTGCTTAAGATCATGTTGGGGTAACTGCCCCCCTAGGCATAGCGCTTGCAAAAGCAAGGGCTTGTTTGACCCTCACTTCAATACTTAATAATATATTCATTTTCTCAATCTGACTGATACTTAAAAATTTAAACTTATTGAGGGGATTTTCAGATCTATTCCTTTTAAACATGTTTATCTTATTTGAATGTTCTGTATTTTACTATAAATTACTCTGTGTGTAAGATGCCTTTTTAAAATCTGCATAAGGTAATATTTAATGTAAATTCTTTGCTGTATAAGAAGTAAGTTTAGCAGCTCTAAGCCTTCAAGCCATTTTTAAGAACTGCATTTTACTCTTGGCTTCGTTCACACACCACTATTTTCACTTCTGGATTTATACGACACAAAGATGTATGGGAGAATAGGAACTTAACTAACCAGCTAGGGACCCAGCTAAACCCAAGTGTCTTAATGGTAGTCTTTCATATGTAACTTAGCAAAGACTCTCTGGGAAAGGGTGAAAGTAGCTAGGGATGTGGTAGGGAGGTTACTGAGTAAGAAAGACATGGTCAAGGGAATCTAAGACCAGAGACTGAAACACCCCATAGAGACCTGAACTCAAATCAACCTGTTTTTCATTCAATAAGCATTTACTGAGTGCTTGGTATGCAATGCGCGAGGCAGCTATAAACCAGACAGACAAAGACTGTTTTTATTGGACTTTCACTCTAATGTGGCAGTCATTACTCAGCAATTATCTATGTGGAAAGTGTTGCTGAACACTTACTAGGGACAAGAACTAATCAGGGTGCTGAAGTTATTGCAATACACTTGTAACAGCAAATAAATATATGGACGATGCCAACTATTAGTAAGGAACCATATATAAAATTTTGGTTCTGGACTAGGCATGGCAGTACACATCTATAATCCTAGCACCTGGGAGGCTGAGGCAGGGGGACTGCTGCCAAGTCTGAAGCCAACCTGCACTACAAACTGAATTCAAGGCCAGCCTGAATTGCAAAGTGAAACCTTGTTTCAAAAGACAAAAAAAATTTTTGCTTTGTTTTACTGGCCTCTTAAATGAAAAACCAAAAGTATAAATAATTTAAAATGTAAAAAGATCAATGATAAACAGGAAGACAGACTTTGTGGAGATGGGACAGGAGGAAATAGGAGGAAAAGGAGGAGAAGGGAAAGTAAAAAGGATCAAAATGTGTTATGTATCTGAATTAATGATGGATATAGTTATTATATTGGAAATATCTACTAATAATTAAAATAAACTGTAAAAATAAAACAATGAGTTATCAGGTTAATAAGAATACTTTATATATGTAAAGAAGTCCTACTGTCCTATCAAGGCATTTGAATGTTTGACAAGAGCCACACATAACAAATTTATTAAAGTTTTATGGGAATTGAACTAACTAGGCTTACAACTGAGCCACATTACAGTTGTTTAGTTGGTGCTCCCTAGGTTGTTCTGAGCGTAACTAACCAGGAAAATATCATTCCAGCATCTCCCCACACCTCAAGTTACACACTGGAGGAGACAGTTTGGCATTTCTACAAGACACAAGTTTAAACCTATGGTCACACTTCCCCATCGCCCACTCCCATAAAAGCAGAGTATTTTCTTGACCCTCAAGTATACGCTCAGTGTCTACTTGATTTCAGTGTCAGTAGGAAAAAAAAATACCCAAATGAGTTGAAAACTGATACCCAAAAATCTGTACTAAAAGGTTTTATCAGTGCTTTATTTTTCATTGTCTAAACTTGGAAGCAACCAAGACGTCCTTAAGGACTCAATTAGATAAGGTAATGTGTGATACACCTATACAATAGAAAATTGTGATACACCTATACAATAGAAAATTATTCTGCATATAAAGAAAGACACACAGGACCTGTAGCCCTTACAGCATAAGATTAATTTTGTTATTAAGGAGCATAAACATGGGTCTGTTAGGTCCAGATTTATTCTTTAGAATATTTCTATTGATGAATTATTAATTTTAATTTTATGAGTTTTGTCATATTAAACAATAAGTAGATAACAGCAAAAAAAATCACTAACATAAAGTATTGAATTTTTAATATTTATTGAATGTTTATTAAAAAAATCAAAATTTTCAACATCAGGGTTTTGGTGTACAAAGTCTAAAAAAGAACATCAGAAATTCCTACATAAACCACAATGAAAATACCAATAGAACTCTATTACAAAAATTAGCTTTGCTTCAACTGTCACACCCAAGAAAGTCCTCACACATGACAACTGCATGTCCCATACACAAGCTGATACTGATAGCACGTATGTTTTGCTTTTCTGTACTTGCTTGTTGTGCACAGTCGACATCTTTTTTGTTTTCCTATTGTCACAGTAGGGCTTTGTGATGCTGCACCTGCCTGTTCACCTGTGGTGAACAGGGGGCTCTACAGTTGGTTTCCATAGTTTCCTGGGCAAAAACATTTTTGTTTTTTCCTCCACCGTAAATGATCTCTTACGAGTGCCAGTCCAAATCCTCTAAGAAAATTTCTCTGTGACATCTTGCACTTGTTATTTTCTTTGTAAACTATCAAATTATTTATGGTACACATGTTTAGGATTGAATAAACCACAACCATTGGCCAATGCTGTGTGTTTCAAGTGACATCATAGTTGCTGATAACTCATCAATATTTACTTCACATTTGGTTTTGCTGTTGAAAGTCCCCATCTCAGACTTCTGTTTTGTTGAGGTTCCCCTAACAATATTTCCATAATGGTGCAATGTTGTCATCAGCAGGACCAGTTTGCTTTTTTTTTTCCCCCATATGTAAGGCCAATGGTATACTGATAGATTTCTGCCAGCCTGGGGCTTAGCTGTCTCTAATATGACATCCATCCAACTTGGCATCAGCCCCAAGAAACAATTTATCTCTCCAAAAGTAACTCCTGTGTTGTTCTTCTAGCTCCAAAAAACCTTCCTGCTCTCTTTTGCATGTATGCTGAGCCCTCTCCAACCCCAAGACTCCACAAAGTGCTTTACCCTCAGCCCCCAGTAAATGTTTCTGTTCCCCATTCTGCACATGTAGATACTCCTTCAAATCAGCTGTTTATACGTCATTTACCCACCTCCTGAACTCCTTCCCCAGCCACACCTGATAAATGTACTTCCACTTCTCTGTTCTCCCCAAGGGTGCTTGGATCATTTCTGCAGCTCTCGTATGACTGCAATAAAGGCCTCTTTTTCTCTCCCTGTCCCTTACTTGCACCAAAAATTTTATCTTTACCTTTCTAAAATTCAAAGATTGTACTATACAACTCTGTGTTTTGAAATTGCAACATTTCATTGGAATTCCTGTGTCGTTCCCATGTACACTGGTCAACTTGTGCTCTGTTAGCAAATGTAACATCATTTGGAAACTGGTTAGAAGAGTTTACGGAGTTCTGGACTTCCCACTAAGTTTTTCTATATACTTAAAACTAGTCCAATAATTAAATGTAAAAAGCATGAAACTGAATATGTAACTTTAAGAAAAAAATGTAAAAGAATAAAAATTTTTAAAATTAGAAAGTAAGACTAAAAAAAAAGATTCCCTCAACATGAACTTTCTAGCACAACTAACATCTCCACACAGAAGGTTGGAGTGCCAGAACAATGAGTTCTCAAAGAATGAAATGAAGAAAGGAATGTTTCATTCAAGAATTCAGTCAATTGGAATGAATTTGACTGCCTATGAGTTTTTTGGTTGCTAATTATAGCAAAGCTCTCTCCTACCTTATTGGAGGTTAAACTCATAGACATTCACACATAATTCATTTCAACAACTGGAATTAATTGGCATACTTGCACAGTGTCTCTGGCAGGAATTCTTGTAAGACAGCTATAATTGCAAAAGCAATTTGTTGAATTTCTATCCATATGACTGATCAAGTCTTTAAAAAACTACACTGCTAAGACTTTTGATTAACAGAGACTTTACTAGCACACCCTATGTGGTCACTTCTACATTAACAAAGTCTGAAAGAATCATTTGTAAATAGTAATAAAATTTCTAAACAATGATAATTAGACTTACAATACACAAATTATGTCAGTCACAGATAGTCATCTTTGCAGAACAGCTCATGAAAAATAATCAGAAATTCAGCTTCATTCTACCAGAAAAATATGTAAGAATTACATTTTCTAATTTGCAATGCATTATCTCTAAAAAAATATTTTTAGAAGTTTTAATCTAAAAACAATCACTTCCAGAATAACAGTTTTCATACACATGATATTTCCATTACTTATAACACAGCAAGTCAGGCAAGGGCAAAGACTACTCACTGTGAGAATGAAGGAAACATTTTCTAACGCTGAAGATGTCCCTCTAAGAGTATCTGAATTTAATTTTTAGAAATAATTATAGTATGGTTGTAGTGGTTTCCATGGACATTTTACTTAAAGACTGGTTTTGCAAATGACTACAATGAGCCCATTATCTTTCCATCTACAGCTAAGTTTTCCTGGAGGGCACTTTGAGGCCTTTTACAAATCTTGATTGTGAAACCAGAGGATCCTCCATGAAACTATTAAATTCCAGCCCAATCATATGCGGCTTGTACACAAACACCACCAAAGAGCACAGCTGGCTACAATCCTGTGGATGGAGCACAGAGCACAGCCTGGATCTCCCAGCTCACTGTGAAATACAGGTCATGTTAGATAGGGACATAAGTTGCAGCTTTGTGTTTTCTTTATGAATAGGCCTCCAGTGATTCAGATGTTAATGTACCATGAATCCTGAGCAGAGGCCAAAATTGTGGCAGCATGGGCACCACAACCAAAGGTAACCTTTCACGATTTCCTGAGGAGAATTTAATTGCTTATTTGAGCCCAGAAGGACATAAACTGTAAATCTACCAAAACAACTTAATCAGCACATATTTGAAGTATTGCCAACGAAGAGTAATTTGATCCTTGTGGCTGCCTATTTGCCTAAGCTACTGATGTCGATTTTTTATTACTTTAACAAATAGTACTGTCATTGGTAGGAAATCATCACCATAGCCTTATAATTATGTGTATCATTTGGACTGTTACAAAAATAACTTATTTTGTAGCTCTTCACAATTTCGTGAGCTCACTAGATTATAGCAAGCCAACACGGTAGACAAAAATGGCAAATTACATTATGTCTTGCTTTGTTGAAGAACCTGTCCATGGCCATATAGCAGCTATCAAGTGCCAGAGCCTTGAAATCAGCCCTCACTTCAAAGTATATACTTTGTGATATGCAAAGCTATTTTTAGTAGTTACTATTAAATCTATTTGGATTTAAGAAACCAGAGAAAGAATTGCTAATTTTCCAAATGGCTCACAGTTTCCCTGAGAGCAAATGACTTCAAACTATTTGGGCAGTCACACCTACCAGCACCATTTTCACTCCTAGAATGTGCATGCAGATGGCTGTGGGGGCTCTGGGTACAGACACCTGCCCTACTCTTTCATTAGTTATATAATGGGCAAATGACATGCTTTTCCTCATCTATAGGATGGATAATGAAAGTAGCTCACAGGGCAGTTATGGGGACCTGATGAGATAAAACATGCAAGGCAGAAAGTCAAGTTCCCAGTTATAATGGTCTACGCAGAATAGCATTCTTCAGGACCCTATACTTTAATTTTCCAAAACTCAGCTCTAGGCATACCAATATCTTTACATCAAGCCTTCTCTGACAAACTCCATCTGAGAAGGATCTTTACTTACTTCAGATTTCCTTTGAATTTATGAGAGACTCTGGACCATTTACAAACAAATGACTATAAAATTGTTGGTTAGTTTTACTGGTGATTAAACCAGGGCCTTTGCACAGAACTACACCCTCATCCTTTTTCACTCCTTATTTTGAGAAAGGGTCTCACTAATCAATAAATTATCCCAGCCAAAGACTCTGAATGATCTCTATGTTCTCCCCAAAGTCACCAGGAGGAGAGTGAACAAAGAGGGACAAGTTTATGAGTTCTGTTTCTATTCTTTCAAGAATTTAATTTCTAAAAAAAAAAAAAAAAGAAAAAAAAGAATTTAATTTCTGAAAAACAGTAACATAATTAGCTCACTTTGCCAAGAAAAGTGATAATTTTAAAAAACATCTTATTAGCATTTCACGTATTTACAAAGTCACAAAAATCACAAGCAGCCAGCACAAAGTTTATAGATCCTCATAAAGTGCATCTAGATCAACCAACACAAGATTCTTAGGAATCTAGAAGCTCTTTCACATCAGTTTCTAAATACTACTCCTTCCCTGAATGACCATTATCCTGATTTTTAATCCCAGAGATTAGTTTTGCTACTTTCTGTACAATCTTTATGTGCTTTCCTGTATCTGTACATTTCAGCAAAAGTTTCATAGTGCATAGTAAGGGTCCTTTATTCGTGCACCTAACCTTTCAAAGAGAGTAGTAGCCAAAAACATTCAGGGGCTACAGGTGCTGTCCATGTGAGACTTCTCAGCTTTAAAAAGATGAGAATAAGCTACTTGGCAGTTGAGGGAGGTGGCAAGTGCAAGGTACACGATTTGGAGTGTAGAAGAGAGACAGTTCCTAAAGCTGACTTGTAATTGCAGAGAGAGACTCCAAGGCTGAGAATAGTGTGTGTGTGAGAAGGAGACTGGAAATCAAGCTAAGAAAGAAAGTCATGAAACGGTGGCTACTTGATAAAAGAAGCTGTCACTCTGATAAAAATTCTACAAACATTTTGACAGATTTCTTATGAGGAAAAAGAAATATCTAATTTAACCCCCAGGCACAGACAACCTGGCAGTCAATAAAAATAGTACTAACCCTGACAGCAATGATATATTCGGTTCAGGGTATTCAAGGTAGAGTTTGGTTTGGTGTTAACTTGGAAAAAGGAGCAGCACGTTCAGGTAGAATTATGCTATGCTGTCTACTATGGGGTAGAAACATCCAGGTCGAGATGTGGACTAGGCAATCTTCATGAAGAGACAACAGCTGGTTCCAAGGGTAGATGAACTTTCAGGAGTAAACCAAGAGGGTTGAAGTCATTTCTAAGATGCCCAAAGAAATCAGAAACAGAAGACTACCACAGAGATGTGAGAAGGCTTCAAAATGGCAGACTAGAAAATTAAAATACAGTATGCCTAGTTAAATCCTTATTTTTATACTAAAAACTAATGTATTCATTGCTTATCTGAAATTCGAGCTTAACTAATCATCCTATATATCATCTGGCAATTCTGAAAACTGTGGAAAATCAAAGGATGAAGGGAGCAGAGATCTCTCAAAAATGAACAACATCTAAAGAAAGAGAAAATTTTTAGTTGTAGCAGCAAATCACAAATGTCACATCACAAAATGAGGTTAAGGATGACCAAAAAACTTGAGAATTTCTTGTTTTGTTGTTGTTGTTGTTGTTTCAATTTTTGTTTTTTTAAGTGGAAGACACTGATAATCTGGTTTGGCTTTTTGCTTTGTTTTGTTTTGGTATGTTTATTTTCCTAGTGATAATGAGGATGGAATCAGGGTCTTGACACTGAGCTACATCCCAATCCTTTCTTATTTTTTTATTTTAAGCACAGGGTATCTCTCATTTGCCCAGGCTGGGCTCAAACTTGAAATCCTCCTGCTTCTGCCTTCCTGGTATTATAAGTGTACAGCACCACAGCTGGCCACATTGATAATCTTTAAGGGAAAATACTCTAGCATTTGTTTTAAAAACTCTATGAAAGATTAATTTCTATGTTTCAATTATTGTGCTTATTTTCTTACCTTATTGAGTCCTGCTTATTCTTTTATGCAACTTGTCTCAAGGAGAAATACCTTGCTCTTCAAAAATACAGTGTTAGGCACTGCAAATTCTCCTCTTCCTACCACAAAGTTAATAAATTTCCTCACAAAGCTGCAAGCTCTACGAAAATTGGTTTTCTATATTAATACATGCATCTTAAATGACCATTTAAAAACTTAAATAAATGTCCTCTCTTCGGTAAAGATCACAAGTTGCTTAGAGTGATTTTATGATTCAAAGGGTCCACAGCAATTAAAAACAAGACTTTTCCACATGTTGATTTCCATGAATTTTTTTTTAAATCTCTCTCATTAGGGAAATGCAAAGCCTGAACTGTACTTACTAAACATGAGATATGTAAAATAAGTGTTTAATTTGCAGGGATCTGTTGATGTGTGTGCTCATGTGCATGCATTCAGAAAGGACTGCATCCTGGAAATATCAGCACCGAACAAAGCCCTCTGGGTTACATGCACAAAATAAATCTTTTCCTTGCAACAAATCTTTTCATAAGAAAAGTCTGTAGATTTGAAAATCTCAGCACTTGACTGTCTTCTCAAATTTGCTTTTGCATTATACTTCATCCATGAAATAGAAAAGGCCATATACTGCCCTCCAATGACACATAAAGCTTCCACTAACAACTTCACATGTGGACCTAAGCAATGTATCACAGCACTTAAGGATGTCCAGAGATATTTTATGAATCCCAAAAGCAACATGGGTTTACCTAATCATTAAAATAATATGCCCATATATTTCTCTAGTCATGTTACTCCAAACACAGCAATATGGATAGTGATATAGCAGGGAATCAAAGATCAACTAATGTATCTATATATAAAACTTGTTATTTGATGTACAGACTTTATGATTTTGTATTAATGAATACCTGGCTTAAAGAACATAGATTTTCTTATTAAATATGACAAACTAATGCCAGGGTTTTTCTACAACATGTATAAACTTCAGTGTTAAGGGGAGGAATTTCTAGCAAACCAAGTATGCTACGCCTTGCTCAAAGTATTGTGTGAGAATATTTTTTAACAATTTAGGTAAATCTGAAATTATAACAGCATGGGCTTATTTGCCAAGTATTTTCAACAAGCTACTACTGTGGTAAAAATCTTCAGGGAAATACAGGAAGCAACAAGAAGTGTAGCTATTCAACACCTGCCAGTAATGGTCAATTCTGAAAAAAACCACAGCATGCATTTAAAAACAAAACTGTGTTACAAGCAGCTGTACTCTCACGTTTTCTTCCATTTTCAGTTTGATTTAGTTCTCCTAATAGATCAACAATTTTTTAAAAATTCTTTTTCATTAATTACTATATGTGTGGCACCAATAAGTTTCTGCCATTAATTGTTTTATGAAATAGCAAGATGTTCAATATGTAGCTAATCCATTTTTCCAAGACTTAATTGGTTATGGGTGAATTCCTGCCAGGCAAGTCTTGACTGTTCTAACACACTCACAGTCCTGCTAGAGAAGACTGAGTGCTTTAAACCTGGCGCAGGAACTGAGGTAATAATTTGCAACTCCAGGTAAAGTGCAATAGCAAGTCCCTGAAGGGTTAAGTCTTCACCTCCCATCTATGGTCCTGCCTCTGGGAAGCAGCACATCCCACTGTTAAGAACTGGGCTTTTCAATCAGATGGAACTGGGTTTGAATCCATCCGGTTATTAATTCTGTGGATTTTACAAGATGCTGGCTCGAGTAGGCAGGTGATGGGAAATCAGTAGCCTTCAAAACCACCAACTATCTATAATATCCCAAATGTACTAACAGAAAAGAGGCAGAAGGAAAGACCTATTTCAGGTCTAAATCCACCCTAGAAGTCCCTGAGAGGAGAAAAGCTTAACGCAGCCCATAGGCTTACTATCTTTAGAGTTTAACTGAAGGCATTTAGAAAGTAACGTCGGAGACAACCATGTATTAAGTGACTCTTAAAGAGTTTGTAATTCTTAAAAAAACATCACACATGGTTACCTTAAATAAACACTCTACTAATCCACTGTTCATCATGGAAACTGGCACAACTCTCTGGAAAAAAAAATTGTTCCCCTACTAATCTCGGTCTCGATCAAGAAAATTTATAGTCATGAATACTTCTGAAAAATGAAGTCATCATCAGTAAAACTGACCCTGCTGCTGGTTCCTGGCCACACTAGCCCTAAGCTGCAGGACAAACAGAGAGGAGCAATAGCAGCTCACAGGGCACCAAAGCACTGCTGAGTCCTTGCCTATGATTTCTTTCAATTCTCTTTCCTGTTTCTTGTTCAAGGTGTTAGTGCTTTAAAAAAGTGTATCAGTTTACTTCTCCTGGGTATACTCAGGGACTTGACTGAGACAGCATGTGTCCAAAAGGTGTAAGTATCTCATACTGAAGTCTCCTTCAACTTTCTACTTCTAAACTCTTCCCACAGCATACAATGTGGCACATTTTTGCCTATATATGCTATTAACTTCTCAAAATTGAAATAGGAATTATGTATTTGATGGCCTCATGAGAGTGCTATCACTTTCCAAACTGTCAAAGGAAAATGAGAAATACAGACAAATCTGAATGACTTATTTTTTGCCACTTTGTACCCAACTGAGATATAATCTGTGATGAGGGCCACATTTTAAAGACGTCAGATAATCATCTTCTGTACAATAAAAATGGATATACGACTTTCACTCCAGATCTGTACTTTGTGATCCTGGTAATATAAACTATGGAATCAAAAAATTTCCCTAAGTCTCAATTCTTTTGTAAAGTGAAAAGATGGAATCACATCATCTCTAATGATCTTCTCAGCTCTGATGTTCTAGGCTTCAGTGACTTCTTCGGGGATAAATGGCTGTCAGCTCAGTTTCAACATGACACAGTATCATAACTCTAGTCCTAACAACTACTGCCACATCGGACTTTCTTTTTTCTGTAAACAGTTCTAACAACCTCAAATTTACTCGTGATTAATAAGACATTCAAACTGTTCTCAGCACTCAATAATCTCCCTTAAGTGGGCACATTATTCAATACCTTGTTCTCAAGCTTTATGACATTTTTGTATAGATTTCTGGACCATCAGCTTTTTCCTCTCACTGATCACCTGATACCCTCCCTACATTAATGATGTAGCATCAATAGTTAAACTCATGGCTATTGTATCAAATGCAAGGGTGAAAAATACTTCAGAAGTAGTCCCACAAAGATGTTGCCAGAACAATACCCAGATTAATTTTTCAGTAGAGTAACAGTGAACACAAGAATAGCCTGCATTTTCATTAGGAAACTTTTAGGAACAACCACATACACCACTGCCATGCAATCCAATTCCAACTGTGCCAGCCAAAGTGGTAGCAGAGTTGTGCTGTAGAAGATAGTTTCTCTTCATCCAGCTTGCTTAGCAGACATGCCTTTCTCTAATCATTTTTCTTTAGATGAGTCCTAACTATACTTTGAAGCTCAGTCCAAATCCTACCTCTCCTAGTGATTTCTTCCCTTTTCAGTTGAGTAACCACTAGGGCTCTTATTTTACTACTGCGTAAATTCTGTTAAAACATGATCTGGACTCTGGATCAGTTTCAATTTGACGGCTGTAGGGAAACAGTAAGTTAGCAAGTCAGTGTTTCATAGTGTTGGTCCTATGAAGCACCAGAAAGTTAACAACATTTATACCACCAGCTAACTATAACCACAAAGAATTAAAAGATTAGTGTATATGTGAGTAACAACAAAATAAACAAACAAAAAGAGCATGACAGGAAAGACATTTCTATGAAAACCACATGAGATTTCAGAAAAGCATTTTAATGAGGTCTTGAAAGATGGTCCAAACAGAACTGGACAGGGCTGGGAGGCCACAGGCTTGGAAAGAGCAGGGGATGTGTTTCCCTCTGACACACAGCTTTTCTGGCTGCTTGTCTCCTGTGGAGTCCTAAAAGTTCAACCTGTCATTTGCCAACCTTTCAGTTTCTTAGCTGCCCAAGATATATAATTATTTTGTTATTGCATTTTTTGTACTGCATTATCTTCTCTCACTGCACAGTGTTTTATGACTAAAACCATTTTTCAATACTAATGACAATGCTGAATTTTTAAAATTCTAATGTAAAACACAGCCCATGTTTCTTATTATGACAGGCCAGAGTGGACAGCACCAAGAGGAAGACTGTGAAACCTTCGTGAGGAATGAGTATAGCAGTATCAAGTGGCCCCTCTTTCGTGAGTATTTAAAAGGCTATCTGACAAAGTTTGTTGAATTACAGTCTTATAATGCATTCAATATAATGTTTATTTTTCTCTGCTAATTTTAAGATCTTTGAGGTATGATGACTAAGTTTAACTGTCAACTCCATTAGATGAGGAGACTCATGAAGGATCTAGGGTATGATATTATTGTCTACCAAATAATCAAAAGACCAAATCCAAAGTGTTGGCAAAGAGCTGGTGCAACTGGAATTACATATGTATTGCTTATAGAAATACCATACAGTACAGACAGTTTGGAAAAGTTTGATTTTTTAAAAATTAAATCTTAAATTACCAGCAACTCTCCTCCTGGGTATCACCTACCCACAAGAAATGAAAACATACTTTCATACCAAGTCATGAATATTATCATAATTATGCACCATACCAAAACTCAGGAAACAATCCAAATGTCCATCAATTGTTGAATAAACACAATATGATACAGTCACACATCAATTAAAAGGAGTCAGCTAAAATCATGCTTTCCTGTGAGCCAAGGGCAGTCATGGGGAACAGGAAGACAATCAAGAAGCCAAACCACATCTTCCCCGGAGTCAGCCGGTGCATGGGCTGGGAGACAAGAAGAGCAACACACACTCTCTCCTCTTCCTCCCACCCTCATAAGCAACTGGTTGATTTGGAGGAAGTCAGGCTGAGATGAGAGCGACTAAAGTTAAAAAAAAAAAAAAAAGAGAGAGAGAAGAGAAAAAAAGAAAACTTAATGCTTGTATTGTTTGACTGACTTTGCAGGCCTAAAGTTAGGTATGGTGAGAAAAACAGAATTTATAAATGAGGGTAGTTGATAAATTGGGAGTTTTGCTCTGATGAGCTTTACAAAAGGCATCTATTTGGAGGATAACAATATGTATTACAGCAACTGTGGGGAATTTCCTTCTGTATGGTTTGTAAAATTCAATGTTTTATTCCATTTTACTGTTTTATTTTATTCCTGTATTTGGTAACTTGAGCAACTATTTTGAAGATAGCAATATGCAATATAACAACTATTGTTAAATTTCTATCATCTTATTTTGAAAACCTACATAGGAACTGTTGGGGTTTTTTGTTGTTATTGTTGTTGTTTTGTTTTTGTTGCTTTTTCTTTGTTTGGTTGGTTGGTTGCTTCCTGATATTTGTTTTCTCTTAAAAATAAAAATAATTAATTTAATTTTAAAAAGTTGGCTACTGATCAAATGTTTCAACATTTTGAACCTCAAAAATACTGTAGTGAATTAGGTAAGTTATAGGTACTTGAAGTTCTCAAAAAAAGGTCTCTGTATAAAGACAGAAATCAGGCTAATAGTTGACTAGAATTGGAATTGAGTGTAGGATCTGGCTCTTAAATTGTTATAACTCTGGATTAAGGAAAATGTGCTGTTATGGGACTGTGCTTACGGTTGAATGTCTATATAAATTTCCTGAAACCACTAAATTACACATCTAAAACTGATGAGCTTTACAAAAGGCAAATTATATTTCAGTGAACTTGTTTAATGAAAAGAGACTGATGTTGATAGAACATAAATCATACTCAGAAAACAAATTTCAAGTTATGGTAATTGGTATAGAACTATTTACTAAAATCATTTCCTATTTGATGAATAAATATGAGTGCCATTTCAGGATTGTACTAGTAATCATTCATATGCCTTTCTTTGGAAAGATATCTATGCAAATTATTTGTTCATTTCAAAACTGTGAAAGTCTTCTCATGTTGTGTTTGGGATTCTGCATGCTTTATACATTTTGGATATGAATCCTAGGCCAGATATATTATTTGAAAATGTTACCCCAACTTATTATTTGTGGTTTTATTTTGTCAGCAATACGTTCTGAAGAGCAAAACGCCAACATATCAACTACCCTCATTTATCAATTCTATTTTTCTTACCAAACCTAAGAAAATTCTGTCTAATCCAGGATCACAAGATTTTTCCAACAGATTTTTTGCTAGAAGTCTCAGTTTTAGTTCTTACATTTAGGTCAATAATCAATTTTTGAGTTGCTTTTGCATAAATTAACATTTTTACATTTTAGTATCTCATTTTCATAGCACCACTTGAGAAAACTATTATTTCAAAATTAAACAGTCATGACCAATCAATTAAAAATTTATCTATAAATTTAAGGGTTTAATTTTTGACTTTTCATTATATTTCATGAGTTTAATGACTTTTACCACATCGATAAGAGGACCACTGCAGTTTTGAGATTGTGGTAATGTTTTATTAAGGAATTTTGTGTTTATGATTATGTGAAATAGTATAAGCTTCTTTCTAGTATGTATGTCTTTAATAAAAAGGGTACTCCTAGCTTTACGAGATGAGGTGGAAATTTTTTGTTCATCTTCTATTTTGTAAGTGAGTTTTCGCAGGAGAAATATTGTGTCTTTAGTTATTTAATAAAGATTATCAGCAAGCCTACCTGGGACTACCTTTGGGTATTCTTTGCTTTTGTGTATGTGTGAGAAGATTTTAAATAAGTAACCCAGTTTGTTTATATTATAGTCCTAACAACATTTTTCTATTTCTTCTTAAATCATGTTTTAGCATTTCTGCTTTGTATGAATTTATCCATTTAATCTCAATTGTCTGATTTGTTGGCATAAAGTGCCTCATAATCTTCCCCCCAAATCCTATTAATTTCTTCAGAATCAATAATGATGTCCTCTCTTTTATTCATGACTTCATGACTCTGGTCATTGTGCTTTGTTTTGTTTTGTTTTATTTTGTTTTGTTTTGTTTTGTTTTTGCCTTGATCAATCTACCTAGAAGGTTTATTATTGTTTGTTACAGCAAAAAATAAACTTAACTGATTTCACCACTGTTTTCTATTTTGATGATTTCTACAACTAATTTTATTATACCTTTCTGTTTCATTTAAGACAAATTTGCTTTTCTTCCCCTATTCCTTAAGGTGGAAGCTTAAATTACTAATTTGAGATATTTACTTTTTTCTAAAATAGATGCTTATAATGCCAAATGTTGCCCTAAGTGCTGCTTTAGTTACATCCCACAAATTTTAATATTTTATGTTTTTTTCAATGAGATTAATATATTCTCCAATTTTCCTTATGATTTTTCTTTGGTCCATGGTTGTTAAGAAGTTATTTAACTTCCATGTTTAATCCTAGTTGATTCTGTTGATTATTTATAATTTAATTACTTTGTGGCTGGTAGTTATACTATGGATAAATTCAATGTCTTTAAATGTACTGAGGATTGTTTTCTGGTTTGACTTATAATCTATCCAAAAGAATGTTCAATGCATCCTTGAAAGGAATGCATATTTTCTTGTGGTTAGATGAAGTGCTATCTATATGTTAAGTTGCTTTTAGGTTCAGGTCTTCTACATTGTTGTTTTTCTAGCTGATTCATCAATCACTGTGAATGAGGTATTAATATATCTGATTAAAATTACAGAAATGTTTATTTTTTTAATTCTTTGAGTCTGTTGCTTCTTGTAAACTTGAATTCTATTGCTGGTTATAACTGTGAAATCTTCCTGAAGTATTAACCCTTTTATCATTATGAAATGTCTCTAGGAAAAATAGAAGTTCTTTCTATTTTGCCTGCTATTAATATAATCATTTCAGTTTTCTTATGGTTAGTATTTACATGATATTTTCCTCCATTTTTTCCCTTTAATCTGAGTCTCTAGAATTCAAGTTTTCCTCTTATAAACAGCATATCACTGCTACTTCTCTTTCTAGCAGTCTGACCAGCTATCCCTTTTGATTGCAGTTTTCCATACACAATTGCTGATATGGCTAGAGATATATCTGCTTTTGTTTGTTCACTTTTCCTCTATTTCTCATGCCTTCTCCTATGTTCCTCTACTGCTGTCTCTTTATTTCAAAGAAATCTTCTTTGGCATATTATTATATTCTTCTGTTGACTTTTAGCTGTATTATTTTCTTAGTGGTTGCTCTAGGGATCACAATGTATACCTGATTTATCTTGCTTTACTTCCAGTTAATGTTGATTGAATATGCATAAAATATATTACCTTTATTCCAATATCCTCCCCTCTTTGAAGTCATTACCCTCATATACATTGCATCTATGTTTATAATAAAAAATGCTATAATTATTACACTAAACAGTCTAATGACCTTTTTCAAATTAAGACAAAAATGAAATAATGAATTTATAAACTCTTTTATACTTACTAACAAATTGCTATTTCCAATGTTGTTCTTACTGGTTTGTGTCATCTTTTTTCAGCTCCATGGATTTTCTTTAGTATTTCTATCAAGCTTTACTGATCTGAAAATGTTTTCAGCTTTCATTTTTGAAAGATAGTTTTGTTAGCTACAGAAATTTAGTTGTCAGGTTTTTTTGTTTGTTTTCCTATCTTTTGTTACTAAGCTTTTTGAATCTGTCAGTACCTTGCTTTCATGCCACTATCAGTATAGATGAAAGGTCAGATCTCAAACGTAATTTCTCTCTGCATGTAATGAGTTGTTTCGCTCTGGCTGCCTTCAAGAGTTTTATCTTTTTCTTTAAAACAGTTTTATGATGATAGATCTAATTTTGCATTTCTTTCTCTTTCTCTTAATTGTGGTTCCCTGATTTACTGGGAATAACAGATTAATTATGCTTTTTAAATAAAGTTAGAAATTTTTGCCCGACTTTTAAAACTATATTTGCCTATGTTTCTCTCTTCCTTTTATACAACTGTTAAACTCCTTTTCAGAAAGTTTTTCCCAATATACATTATGTACCGCTTTTAAAGCAATCACTTAAAAATTCTCTTTGTTTGCTATCCTCCTTGAGTGCTTCTTAAACATATGAGAAAAGCTGTCTTAATCTACAGCTTCGAATACATCAAACACTGAACTCTGTCAGTGGTTATGACATGGTCATGAATGGCTGGGCTCCATAGTTTGTCCTCCTTCGACTGTTTCCATGCTACTGGTCACTACTTAACTTATGCAGCAAACCAATACAACAGTTTCTCAAACATTACAAGTAGCAAAGGTAATGTGTTATGTTTGTTCAGATGCCCCCCTACCAAAATTCACACAATCATGGACACAGCTGAATCTAGCATTTGTGATTAGCTCATTGTCTAGCGCTGAGATTGGCGGTGTGAGTGCTGTACCTGCCCAGGGCTGGAGCTGGCATACACTGTAAGGGAGGGAAGAAGGCGTGCTTTCCCCTTTTCGCCCTTTCACTCTTGTTGCTTGCAACCCACCATGAATAGCTGCCCCTCAGCCACACCACTCTGCCTTGGAGCCAGCTGAGTATGGACTGAAATCTCCAAAACACTGTAAGATAAATAAACCCTTCCTTGCTTCACTTTGGGCATCAGGTATTTTGTCTCAGCAATGAGAGAAAAGTAACCAGGACAATATGAGTTGCATTTTAAATCTTGTCTATAATCAATTTTGAGTTGTTGTAGCTATGGAAATAACTATTGTGACAAGTAGTTTATATATAGATTATGAATTTTCATCACTTTTTTAATCAGCCAAGAAATTTTGAAGGAAAGAATATATATTTTCATTGAATGAACACTTCAGCTGAAATCCCAGTTAAAAATCCTGTCTACTGGCAAATTTTGTGACAAATGAAAATTTATTTCTTTCTAAGTACTGATTTCCTCATCTTTAACTTGGAGATATAAATTCTTACATATTCACATAGGATTAACGTGAGAATAAAATGAGGAAGCATTTTCAAAAAGTTGGCAAGGTAAGAACTGAAAAAGTCAATAAGAATTTTTAGGCAATTATAAATGCATTCAGATGACAACTGACTACATAATCCTTCTAAAAATGTCTGAAATATAAAACTATAATGTCTTAATTTGCCTTTCGAGGTTGACAAAAAAGGACATATATATATCCGTCTTTACAAATTAAGGCAGCCAAGAAACCAGTTATTTGATTAAAAACAAATTTTAAACTCCAGTGACACACACAAATAACATGATTTTTATAGGTTTTTAAATCATATGATTTAATAGCTTATGATTTTTGTTGCTATCGGTTCGCAGGTAGCCACCAAATTATTCATACTTAAAAAGGATGAATATGGCAATTTACATAAGCTTACTTGGAATTACAGTCAAGACCCACAGGTTTTTATCTTTCATTTACAAAATTTTTGCCTGTCACTTATGAAATGGCTCCAAAGCAATTCATATTAATTTCTGAAGTGACAGACATAAAGAATTATTATTAGGGAGTTTAAAAGTACTATTTTAACAGTACATTTGCATCATACTACAGCATGTGTGTATGAAGAATACTGATGACACAGTTACAGATTCCAGGTAAAAGATTCCTTCTAGTACTGTTACTTTAATTGATGGCTCTAATATCCTTCATTAAAACCACTTAAAACTGAAGAAACTAAAGGTGAAGTATGTTAAGTACTCATGCATGGTCACCTAGCTAAGGGCATAGTCTCCACAAAGACTTAATTTCTGACGTAATTATGGTGCTTCCCTGCTTCACCTCTTTGCTGCTTAACAGACTGAACACATGGCCAAGTGTTGGTCATGTGAACTTCAATCTCAATGTAAAGCATAACAACAGAATAAAAACAAATGATCTGGAGTTTGTTTACTCGCTTATTCATTCACTCAGCGGTTCAGCATGTACTGAGTGTCTATGATGCACCAGGCATTTTTCCACTTCTAACAGGTACCAGGTTAGAAAATCTGAGCTGAATTTTCATCTGTGGCTTGATGACTTGTGTGACTTTGGGCAAAAATCCCCTAACACTCCAGTTTAATTAGTAAAAAGATGATAACATCAAGCTTCTTCACAGTGTTGAAAGTCAAGTGACATCATGTACTTTAATGTGACTAGCAGGATCATCAATTTAGATACAATTGATCTATTATCTAAATTTTACCACCATGTAAACAGGTGCCACATAAGTGCCAGGTCTCCACCTTGACACATCTGAACTGCACTTTAAGTATTTGGTCCCTCCACACTGTCTGCATGACCTGAACCTGATATGGAGCACCTGGATGAAAACCTGTGTGACCAAGGGTGAGAATTTCCTCCAATTTGTCTCTCACTCACACATGCTGTCCTCACATGTGGACAGCAAATTTAAATTGTCTAGGCATGAGATTAAATAATCCTTTTCTGAGTAAACTGATGCCCCTCCCAGGAAAAGACCTCCATTTACTGCCAGGTGAGGGGCTCCAAGGAAAACATCAGTTAGTTCATTCCCATCACACCGCAGTGAAGCTCACAACCAACATCCCCTGCCCAGGGACCTAGAGCTTCCAGTCAGCATTGCAGTAACTGACTCTTATATACAAAAAGACAAACAAGACCTCTAGGTATCCAGAAGGACGCTTCAGTGACAGAAACAAAATTAGGCAGAGGGGAGAGAAAAAGAATAAGGAAAAGAGAGAGTGCAGGAAGTGAAGAAAACCTAAAGAACTATATCATTTATTCACAATGATATTATAATGATATTATATTAAATCTTAACTCTTGATCGCTTTTCGGGAGAGTTCCTTCATCATGCAAATTGCCTTCTGAATTTTTAATTCTTGTTAATACATTTTCATTTCCAAGAGATTTTCATTATTTCTTGACTGTTTCTACTTGCTGTGGTTTATATCTAGCTGCTCCTCCATCAAGCCTGACACACTCAGGGCTTTTGGAAGCTGACTGAGTTTGCTTGCTGTTAGAAGGTGAGGTCTGGTCAGAGGAGGTGGCTCTTGTGGGCGTGACCTAGAAGGGTACATCTCTCTTTTCAGGGCCTCCCTAGACCCTGTTTCCTGGCAGTCATGACATGAGCAGCTCTACAGAATGTTTAAGACTTGCTCAAAATCATCTGAACCTCAGTAGCTGCGCTTGAAAACCCAAATACCTGGCCTGCCTCTTGCTTGTCACTAATCGTACTGATTGAATTCCACTGTAAGAGCTGAGCATGCAGACTGCGATCCACTAATACGGCCACTGAGAAACCTCTGGCTGAGATCATCTCTACAGTCTGACTTAGCTTCCAAATTAGCTCATACAGCATTAATGAACTTTCAACTAGCACAGTACAATTAGTGTCTTTAAAAGCACTGGTCAGTGAAACAACAATTCAAAAATGAAGTAAGCACAGAATGGCCTCTTTAATTATTATGGTCCATGGGAGGCACCCATTTTTAACAGCACCCACTGCTTAGGATCAAATGTTGTATTGACCTTGGGTTAAGGACAATTTAAAACCCTGTTTATACTCTCCTTGTTAATTTAGAAGTCACCGCAAGACGATGAACAATTCAAACACCATTACTCATGAAACGAACACAGAGAAACAAATAGTGATGCTCTCTCCTCCTTCTAATCCTGATAGAGAGAAGCTGATGGCCGCACAACCTGCCTGTGTTGATTCTCTCAAATAACTTCTAAGGTCTGAGCACAGCAGCCTTCAGCCTTGGGAAGAGGGAGGAACAGAAAGCCTGGCCCTTGTCCAACTGCTCTCTCTCCACTAGAAAGGTGGCAGAGGTCAGGTGTGTATAACAAGAACATTTAGACTATAACCAAAGATGATGCTATACCTACCATTTAAATATTACTTGATCACTGAAGCTACACGTTTTTTAGACTGTATATCGGGCTAATAGAGACTCTTGTTTAGCAGCCTGGGAATCTAATCAAGATTTATAACATCTTCTCTTTGAGTAAATGTGTCTGAAATCTCAACCATCCATTTATAGAATTGTGGAAGTAAGCTTTCATCATTTCACATCTACTGGGTAGCCCTGGGGATCTCTGTTACAACAGTTCTCTCTGCTGTCAACCCCAACTAACTACCAATGTCTCTGTGCCGTTCACTGCCCTGACAAACCAGTTATCTGTGTCCACACAGGCCATAATTCATGGCTCATTCTGTCTCCCAAGAGAAATCATATTTTCATCTAAAAAATGAACAATAACAAAACAGCCAAATTGCGTTGGAGGAAATGAACACATTTTCATTTGTCTAATATATATAAACTTTGATAAAAGAAAAACAATGACAGGTGTTACCAAACCACAATAGGACATGTGTACCTTTCAGGCTTTTGAAAGCGAATGCAGGTCTCGGTTCACTATGACCTGCAAAAGTCTCTGTGAAATTGAGAAAATAATAACCAGTAGTGGGCTGAGTACTATTTTCCAAAATTTCACATCCACCTGGAACTTCACAATGTTACTTCATCTTCACAAAAACTGAGTTAAATTAAGGCCATACTACCTTAGAATAGTCTCAAACTCAGACTGATAGATGCCCTTGTAAGAAGACAGTAAGTCACACAGTGACACAGAGAAAGACTGTGTAAAGCAGAAGTTAGAAGTTGGAGTGCTGCAACTATAAACCAAATATGCTGGAGTCACAAGAAGCTGGGAAAGTGCAAGCAATGATTTCTTTCCTACAGTCTTTGCAGGGAGGACAGGTCAGCCAGTGCCTTCAACTTTTACTACTACTCTCCAGCACCATCAAGAAAGTAAACTAACTGTATATTTATTCATCATGATAGCCCTAAAAATATAATGTAACAACCCAAAAGTGAAGCTTAGCTTGTTTAATTACCAACTGAATTATGACTCATTAGATACCAACCCTAGAAATCAAGTTCCACAAGCAATTATAGCAGACAGCCACAAGGAAGTGGTATGTTAATAAGAACAACAAAAATCAAGAGATCATAATGTAAACTATAATAATGTTATAAAGAAACTCAAAGCACAAAGACATTATGATTTTATTGGCTCAGGAAAAGCCTGATTTTTGATTTCATAACTGTTAACAAGTTCATAAAATTTAATTTTCATACTGAATTTACTGTCCTAGTACAAATATAGTACTGCAATTACACATAAACAAACAATAAGACCAAAACACTCACTTTGTAAGCAGTTGCTTGTGAATAACTAAAGTAAAAAACACTGCCTTCTTCCCTTAATTTCCTCAGTGTCTAACCACCTCTGCCTTCTTGAGTACTACCGTTTTTCTCAGAAATCTGTACAGCCATACAATTCTAACAGAAGGTTAATGAAAATATACAGGAAGGGGAAAGAGGGAGAGCAAAAGTGAGCAAACGATGTGGGGTTATTCAGACCCGAATTCAAGAGACTACACCAAGTTAAAAGTTCAGAATTACAGAGTTTACAGTAGAGGCTGCTTGTTTCTGTACACATTTTACTCTCCTTTAGTTACAGTTTTGAACCCATTTGTGACTTTCCTCTCTTCTGACCCTTTACTATCCTACATGGAAACCAGTTTCCCATACTTTTGTAATAACTTGCTTTTGCTTTTATAAATGAACTTTTAAAAATATTTTTTTCTCAAAAACTTTTTTGCTTCCTTGATATAATGGTTATACCTCTGCATGAAATAAAAATGCAGCATAAATGCTGTTTAAAAATCCATCATAGCATAATGCTTAATAAGTGCTACAAAGTAACTTCTCAGGTATAATTTTTAGCTCTATTATAAACTACAGATGACTTTACCTGGGCAACTTAACTAGTCCATGCCTAACTTTCTTCACTTTAAAATGGAAAAATGACAGTACATAAGTTAGCAAGCTCTGTGAGAATTAACTGATACTGGGCTCTGACTATGTATGAACCATACAGAAGCACTAAGTATTGTGCATTGATGATGTTACTAATTTAAAGTTCTTCTTTATCAGATTATTTAAATTTTTCTTTAAAAATAATTCTTACCTACAACAAAACATTGTATAACAAGAGTACATGAAACCACACAACTGGATCCCTCAAACCTTCTGTTCTGAGAAAGTCTTAAAAGAAGACTTTGTATTATATCTAGGATACAACATCAAAGAGTAAGAGCGCATACACTTTGAGGTTGCTTTCAAGATAGGCTATCCCTAAGACATACCATTCATGTCCTTTCAACCCTTTTCTGTACCTTTCAGCCCTCTAATCAGTGCATTACAAACCATCAGCATTCTAAATTAAAATAGAAAATCTGGCCCTCACCACTGCTACTTAATTCCTCTAAGCTACTATAAAAAACAAAGTCAGTTTCAAAGCACCTAAACCTGAAATAGCCATTATGCACTCTAGCTTGACAAGACAAGATTGGAAGTCCATCTCCATACACAAATCAAGGTAAGATTAGGGCTGCTGGCAAGTATTTCCACTTCAGATGAAAACTGCATGTTAAAATCTAAATGACTAGGTAAGCCTATAAGGGGAAAGCAACCACTTTTAAACTACTTTACTGAATGCGGTGCTTTCCTATTTTGAAATCTCGTTATTCTTGATATTCTGTGAATGAAGAACTGACCAGAACAGCAGAAGAGGCTCCCTGCCCACTGAACAAGCCACACTTCTACCTCCACAATGCAAGAACTGAAACTTCCCAAGCGTCCTTAATAATTCAGGTTCTACTGCTAGACACAAGCAGGAAGTACTGTGCCTTGACTTCTAAAAGTACTGATGGGAAAGAACATAAAGGCTCAGCAACAGCAACAGCTTTTGTTTCTGCACATAAATGTCAGAAAAAAATAAGACTCTGAAAGACAGGAATGAGAAGGCAAAGAGAGAAACAGTCAAAACTGATCCAAAGTTCTAACCCGTATCATAAGGTCATTTTACCTCTAATAGAAATCAAGTAGAAGTCAGACCTTACTAGGAAAAACCAAAAAGTATTTTATTCAAAGGAAAACTGAAGTCATTATGTGATTAATCCTTCCAAGCTTCAATACTTCTTCTATCTTGTCTTCAGATTATTCAAAAATCTGAGTTTAAAGACTCCTTTAGAAATCAAAATTACAATGGCAAAGTAGAGAGTTTCTGAGAGATGACATAATCCAGTTCCTGTTTTCTCAAAGTAGGGTCACAAAGGCCTGAGGTTATAAAGTTATAAATTAGCCGAACTGTGTCTCCCATAAATTCATATCTTTAGGTCCCAGTACTTCAGAATATGACTGTATCTGACTGTGAAGACAGGATCTTTATAAAGTAATTAAATTAAAATGAGACCATTAGGATCAGTCCCAATCCAATGTGAGGCATCATTATAAAAAGATGTCTGCACACAGCACAAAAGGAAGGCCTTGTGAGGACAGACGGAGAGGATATCCACTTCCAGACCAAAGAGAAAATCATGGAGCAGATCCTCCCCTCGAGGGCCTCACCGGACAGTCAAAACACCTTGACCTTGAATTCATCAGTCTCTTGAACCATAGGGCAAAAACTTTCTGTATTTTAAACAACTCAGTCTGTGGTTCTTTGTTACAGCTCCTTGGCAGACAAATACTGATCTCACATAAGCTCATTTCAAGGCTTAGACTACAGTCACCCTGCAGAACAAACCCAGCCATCAGTGTGCCAAAGGTCATCATGTTCTCTCTTCTCCTATGTTTCCTTGAACCTACCCTTCCAGGTGCTAGAACTTTGCCTCATTCCAGACAACTGAATAATCTGACTCTACTTGCTTCATCCACTGAACCTCTACCAAGAGACCCGTTTGTCACAATAGGCCTGGAATAGCATCATGAATCTGCTCTTACCCTTGAACCTAGACTAGCACCACAGCAAGTTTAGCGTGGTTAATACTAACGTGCCCCTACCTCCTAGGAAGCAGGGCTGATGGCCAGTTTCCTTTTCCTTGCTGCCTTCCTGGCATTGTGCCTTGCCCCTCTCCTACTCCCCTATATTGAGGGTCTACCAGAATCAAATTCAGTGTCATTGGCCACTCTGCCTTCTCCCACTTCTCAGTAGGAAACCACTGTCCCATCAGTCAAAGGTCTTCAATCCAATTGAGCACCTGCCTTAGACAACAAATGTTTTAGTACTTTTTTTACCTTTGTTACTATGAAATAAAATTCACATGTAATAAGATGTAAGTACATTCATAATTTCAAATATTTACATATACTTTCAGATATGTTGGTCTATATCTACATGTACCTAAAACAGATCTATAGATAGATGTGCAATGCATACGGAAATGCATATGCAAGTGCAGCTTTACTACTGTGAAATGAAATTCATAGATAATAAGATAAATGCACACGTAATTGCAAATATTTGTATTTATAATTTCACTGTATTCATCTAATTGTAAGTGAAGTAGTAAAGAGAAATAGAAAGTAATTTATAATCCAACAATCTCTAAATATAAAAATAAGTTTAACTATATTGGAAAGCATATTGAAGAGTGGTGCTCATATCTACATGTAGAATCAGCATAAGTACAATCTCTACAAATGCAGACTGATCCAGGGGTGTTACATTAGTGACTTCAATAACATAAGCATTAACACTACTAGTCACATGCTTTTCCAAAATGGGAACGACTTACAGTAATGTTCTCAATGAAATGCAATTCTATTCTCCCTTGACTTATACTATAGATGTATTTCTGGAAAATTTGGCATGTATTAAACCTGTGCAGAGCATACTTTTTAATTACATGTGAAACAACTGAGGGTGATAAGCTCAGAGAAATATAACCAGGTTTTTCACTTCCATGAATGCCTAGCAGTTTATTAGAAAGCTTTGTAGAACACTAGACAATTATTCACTGTACTAGAATAGGAAAGTTTATTTCCTTGAAAGAATTAGATAATACATCGTTTATCTGTATGGAGACCATATAGTGTGCCACAATTCCACACCTCTAAGAAAGCAGCCACAGGCGATACATAAATAAATGGAATTGACTCTGTTCAAACAGAATGCAGCAAGGCACAGAAAGCAGTACTCTCTCTTAATCAAGGATCTCATAAATATTGTAGATGTTCTGGCTCCCACCCAATAAATTTCAGTTACACTGTTCAATTACTGCGGTGACAAAAACACCTCCTACAGACCAATAACCATCTTGCCCTGGCACCACCAGTGATTGAGAATACTGATCTAACAATTCCTAGTCACTGCTCTTGGGTGTGACATGACACTTTCTGATCTCTGCCCCTTTTCTATACCTGTCTGGAATGCAACTTCCCAATCTTCTCTTCACTGACTATCTTCTTCCTAAAACTCAGGTTTGACCTGATACTTTACTTCTCTTCACCAGTGGAGGAGTTTCCTTAGAATTTACAGTACCTCAGAAATGATTTGGCATTGATATGCCACTATATATTACCTTTCAATTTATTATCTGTTGTCTTCTGTCTGTCACCTGAAAGCAGATCCCTTGAGAACTGATAATATATCTAACATTCCATCATATTTATAGACCACAGCTTAATGATTTTCTGTAATTCACTCAATAAAATGATTACTATGCTGGGTGGTGAGGATACAAGCGTGAACAATCAGATAAGGCTTATGACCTCACTAAGGTTATATACCAATAGACGCGTAAACCACTTCAAATTCCAACAAGAACAATAAAGCAAGTAAATAGAGTGACAGCAAGGTGAGCAAAGATTGTGTAAGATGCTGATTAGCTCCTATTTTAGACAGGATGGCCACAGGACTCCTCTCTGAAAAGAGGATATTTACATTGTATTTACATTACATTACATTGTAATGTAATGTAATGTAATGTATTGTAATGTACATTACATTAATGTAATGTAATGCGATATATTTACATTACATTACCTATAATGTAAGAAGACCCAAGGAAGCACATTGTAGCCAGGGGGAAGAACAGTGTGAAATCCCTGAGACAGGAAATCTTGTGGCACAGCTGAAGAAAAACCAGGCATGCAGTACCTGAAACAGTTTTAAATAAAGGGACTGATATAATATAATTTAGGTTTTAAGTAGATGATACTAGTTTCAGAAGACAGACAGAATTAAAAGGCAGAAGTTGATGGTACAATAAGAAACTGGGACCAAAGTCCAAGAAAGAACTGATGATCCCTGAACTGAGGCTGATGGTGAGGGGAGAAGTGCCAGCTGAGGACAGTCATAAGATACTGTTGAAAGAAATAACAAGCAGGACTTATTCAGGGTCTAACTCAGCAAGGGGAGCACAAGATGGTCTTACTAACATAGGCAGATTGCACTTTGGGATATGGCACAGGGACCACAGTTCCATCTCAGTGTAAGTCTGAGACAACTGTTACGCAATGTAACTGATTCTTGAAGCGCTAAATCAGCTTCACATTACTTGATTCAAGAGGAGATGATACACAGGCAAAGGACACAAAAAGCAAACGGAGGCAAGATCGTATCTCAGAGATGCATGTGTGTCATTCCATTGCCATTTAATCTCAGGAAATGAATAAAATCAGTCTAAGAAAGATTGTCGTCAGGGGAAAGAAGATCCTGTCCTGAAAAACTCCCCAGTTTAGAGGAGGAGCCATCCCACGATAAAGAGAAAACTTACCCACTTGAAAAATCTGGTGTCGCAGAAGTGAAAGCTTCAGCCATATGCTATCTGATGAAAAGTTGGGTAAAGTAAAACACAGAGGCATAGTTTTGATACGGTCATAAGAAGAGACTGGTGAAACTGCAAAGAGTTAAATAGAATGAAAGAAGCCAAACTAAAATGAATCGAGATGGAGAATGAGACACTAGAAAATGGAAATAGAATTACAACTCTAAGACGTCAAATGTAAATCCTACTGATAGTGGTGGGAAACAAACCAGACCAGATAGCACAAACAAATCAGAGAGCACATGTAGCTGTCAACACAGTGCGAAAGCTATTATGTTAAATCATTGATATTTATCTTATTTAAATTAGGAGAAACAGTAGATGTGACCCCTTCAATGTAAAATTAAACTTGGATATTATTTTGAGATAATTAATACTATTAAAAATATAGTAGCAGTAAAGCTGTGACTAAAGCGGTAAAGCTGTAACTAGGAGTTATGAACCTGATCTGAAAAGGTCCCACCAATGAGAGAAGATATTTTCCTCATTTTCAACTAGAGAAGCTTTTCTATGCAGAAATTAATAAAGCAAAAGAGGGCAACTTCATTTCACAAAAACTCGTATCATATGCATAATAACTACAACATAAAAGCAGTTTTTTATAAAAATGGTACAGTAGAGAAAGTATTACAACATAAATGGCTCAAACACACAGACTGTGTATTAATATGAAAACCAATAGAAAATACAGCAAAGGACAAGAACAAAGAAATCAAGACAGAAGAAAACTTAAATGACTTAATAAGATTGCCTAGTCCTTTTTCGTTTTTAAGAAGTTCCCATAAAAGCCACAAATGTGATGTTACAGTAGTAATATATGTTAGATGCTCTTCACACATATTCAGAGGTATAAAACTCCTCAGTGTCCCAGACAGCTCCATCATCAATGTATCACATTTTCCCCTTCGTCTTTTCTTATTTCACATGGCCTGAAAGGATTCTAAAAAGGTACTGACTTGTTAATTTCAGTTTACACATCCAACGGGAGATAAAAGAATGAAAATTAACACCCTGCAAATGCAGTGATGTTACGTACACAGCTACGAGCATCACAGAAACAAAAAAGCAAACACAACAAGCGAAGGTGCCCACCTTCTCTTATGGCTGTGAAAGGTGTCCCCTCTTCTTCTTGTAGCCTGATCACTTTCAAAGCTACCAATTTCCCATTCACCCTGTGGGAAACAAAAGAGAAGATGAAAATGAATTTGCCTAAACATGTGCCTATCATGGGCCTATAATAGTCTTTCTTACAATTTTTATTTTATGTAACTTTGCACTAGAAATGATAGTGACTCAATTATATCACTATAGCAAGACTGACTTCAGTAAGGCTTGGAATTCTATATCATCATCATAAATATCCATATTTTAAATATTCACACTTGTATAGGCCAAGATTTAAATGAAGTTTTCTCGTGATTCATTCTACTCCTTCCAAAATGAAACTAATATTTAACAAAATCATATCTGACAATTATTTTCAGATTAACTAAAATTCAAACAGTCGAAATAACTCTTTTCCCTTGTTTCTCAATAGCTACTTCCTTGTTTCTTTTACTGAAATGTCCTCATTGTCCTTCTGTACATGAAGTCATTCAGTCCCCAAGGACAAAAACTTGACACTCAACACATGCCCTATCTTTCTCCTCCCTCTCCCTGTCTTCCCCTCTCCTCTGTCTCTCTGTCTGTCTCCCAGCTCATTCTCCCATTTTTCCTACTTTTTTTGTAGAGTACAATCTGTAGAATTTTTCCTAAAATTATATGGGACCTGGTTGTGTTTTACATTGTATCATAAATAAAGTTACGAATATACTCTTACAAGACTCCACAGACCTATCCAAGCAGATGGTTCTTCCAGACATATCCTAAATGTGTCAGCTCTAATTAAAAGCAAGACTGCACTATGGAGATAACTTTTTATCTAGTCGATTCTATCAACTACCAAAGACGTGACTATTGACAACAGCCTTCTTCCTGATTGCGCCATTTTCTACTTTTACTAGGTCTAGTTTTTCTTTTTTGGCTTATTTGTTTGTTAATTAAAATAGATTTTGTTAAAAGCACATATCAAAAACATGAAAAGTACAGGAAGTCATTTGGTAAAGAGTAAATCTCCCTGCCACGCCCTCCTTCCGTCACCCAATTCCTGTTCTCTGAAGTCATCACTTATCATTTATGTATTTTCAGAGCTAGGACCTCCATATGTGAACATATTACACAAATGTATACATACATGAATAATACACACACATATTATGCATACACACATACACAAATGATAGTACATATTACAGAATGCAGTCTGTGTTGTTTTTGTCATTTAATGCATTTTAGTGATCTTATAAACTCATAGAAAATCATCTCTCACTTTTGAAAAACCACAAGATGTTCCCTTGTGTAATTGTGGGACACTTAATTTAATCCTAGTTCTCTAACAGGCATTTAGCTTATTCCCCATTTTTTACTACAATAATGATGCAATGAATATTCTTATACATGTAACTTTATGCATATAAAATGTCTGTATGATAGCTTCATAAAACTAGAACTACAAGGTCAAGAAATTATGCATTTCTGGGGCCAGCAATTTAGCTCAGTGGTGCAGCACATACCTGACAAACATGAGGTTCTAAGTTAGATTTCTAGTATCCCCACCAAAAAAAAAAAAAAGAAATTATGCATTTCTAATCTCTGATTTTTAAGAATATTATCAGTGTCTAGTCAATGTTTGATTTTTTTCAACCCAGTAAGTTGAAAACTGTTTCTTGTTGCAATTAAGTCATTTGTTTATTTCCATCGGGGGATTAAACCCAAGTCCTCCACTCCTGGTAGGTAAGCTAGGTAAGCACTCTAGCCTGAGCTACACCCTTGCCCCTCCTGTTGCAAGTTAAATTACTACCAAAGGAACATTTTCAGAGGTTAAGGAACCACAAAGGAGAGATCACAGGCCTAGAGAATCCAGTGTCTGAGTCTGAAATAAAGAATTTGAATGTCTTTTTAAAAAACTACATCTAAGTGATCTGATTTTGCTCAAAAACCACTACAACCACAAAACCTAAAAAGCTAAGGAATTTATCACAGTCTACCAATCCAAGTTGCATTTCCCACTGAACTATTGCTGAATCCACTATTACTGGTTAGAGGAATGCGAGCAGGACATCTGGTTACAAGGCCCACAGTATGCTATCTCTCTGAGATTGAAGATGTGCATTTCTCCTTACATGTCAGCCAGTAGGACAGGCCTGGTACTTTTCTGCTCTGCACCCCTCTCCTGAGCACATTACCTCAATGCACTAGCCCTGTCTGTGCTCCAGGTAACAGGTGCCCGCACACATGGCTGTGTGTGCAGGTTCAGCTGGAGATTGTACCCTCTGCTCACTGCTTTGCCCTTCAGGAAGGAGGAAGCCTTTGGCAGGGCTTGAGGCTGCAATGCAGTCAGTGCTGACATCTGCATAGATTTTACTCAGCCCAGTTGAGCTCATCCCTGGCTCCCTGAGGAGGCAATAACTGATTCCAAGAACTGCTTGGAATTTTCCCCTCATTTACAGATATTTTCCCCTCACCCACAAAACACACACACACACACACACACACACACACACACACACACAAGCTTCTTCCCACAGAGCTCTCCATTTCCCTGGAGAGGTGTCAGCGTGTATTCACAGCGAGCTGGGAACGCAGGGATACTCTTGGCCATAAAACTCTAACTGGCCTATTACACAGTGAAAGAAGCCCAGCCATTCATGGGGTTGGCACTCTCTAAAGGCAAGTAATTAATAACAGAACCCCTTTAAGTACCTCTCAGACTAATCTGCATTATTTTTGTGGTGAAAACTCTTTCAAATTTACTTTCTAAAACTGCATAAAAGAAGAGGACACAGGTGGGTGGAATTCTAATTCTGAATGCTCCATAAAATAAACCACAAAGTACAAGATGTTTTATAGGTTGTGATAGCTGCAATATTTGATGCCACTGAAATTTTATCTATTACACCATGTGAAACTAAAACTGTGAGCTCCAGAAGTAAAAGGACTGCTTTGTTATCTGATACGTAACCTGTATCTAGAAACTTCCTAGTTCAGAATATACTGTAACAAATGAGTATCATTAACATACTGACATATGTGTAAAGTAAATCCAGAATAAAGAATAAAAATTATCTCCCAAAAAATTACAAGTGCCAAAATTTTATAAAGAAACATATCCTTTCATTGTTCTTTTTTTTCAGATTAAAATTTCTATAGTTCGTTTTTGTTGCATGAGGATACAGATAAGTTTTCATTTCCTTGAAGTTTCAGAATTTATAGAATGCTTTGTTAATTAACCTTTTTACGCCCAACAGAAATGTTTTGAAACAGTCACCATCCTTTAATAATCTGAGCACAGAACACTAATCAGCATCTCTCTCTCTCCAACTGCTCCATCGATTTCCGATTAAGAATCATATTGATCATCAAATTGCTCTTTAACCTGAGTCACTGTACATTTCCCCTTTCTTAATTAGTTTTTCCCTACATGTCTGAATACTCACCAACCCCTGAGGTCCTCAGTTTCAAAGCCTAGTAAAAATAGTAAGCAACCAGTTCCAACTTTGTAAAAGTTGCCATTGGAAAAAATAACATTACAAATTTCCTAAGGTTCTACTTTCATTACACATGTATTTTAAACTCCAGTATGGAGTGAAACTTTTTAAATTCTAAGTTATTCATATATAAAATGCCAGTTCTTAGAGATATCAAAAGAAATATTTGTTAAGTCTACAAAAATAAAAAATGAGTATTTTACCTTCTATTATCTTATAGATTTAAGCTATTTTATGAAGGCTCAACACGTGTAACTCCAACCCATAATTTAAATACTGATTTAAAAAAACGTAAAATAATTGCAAAATTCAAACTGAATCAATAAATTAGAGCTGTTTACAGAAAAACATTGAAGATTACTCTTATTAATTAAATCAAAAGCTAATGAATAGAAAGCAATCAAGGTTTGATTGCCAGTGGAGACATTAATTCAGGTAAATAACATGGTAGAAAACACACTTGAAATTGTACTTCTATTATCACAGAATGCTCCATTGGAGATATGGCCAAACTTGCCACCAGTTTGTTTTAAGCAGGTAAAGAATCATTTTGGTTCAGAGATTCTCCACAGTTCTCCTATTCTTCCAACAACTGCTATTCCTAGCTAGGCCTCACTTCGAGGCACACTTCAGGCCCAGGGAGGATGGCTAGATTCTTCAGTATCCCAACACATGGGACACAATTCCAATGGACACAAGGCAGAACTGGAAGCACAGGGGAGACACCTCGACACACGGAGCCACGAGGACACAGGTACACTGGGCAGAGCGATGCCCAAGTGGGATCCAGCTTTCAAACTGGTTCTAACTACAAATGCAAAGTTCTGCCAACTTTAGAAACTCTGCGTGCTCTAATTTTGTGGATACAAAAGGTATGCAGAAAGTGAAGAAACTCTGATCAAAAGAGAATAGCCTGTCATTCTTTCTTCATTCAGTGGCTTGCAAAACCTATAAAGGAAAACTCATTTCTCCTAGGGTACGTTTTCCAGTCTCAAAATTATCATGCTCAAAGAGAAAGTGCTCACAGATACATAATTCTCTTTTTGTTTTTTTTGGTTCCGGGGATCGAACTCACGACCTCACGCTTGCTAGGCAGGCGCTTAAGCCACTGAGCTAAATCCCCGGCCCAGATACATAATTCTCAAAGGAAAGTCTAAAGGTTTTATATTCCATTAGTTACCTCAAATTAATAGGCTAACCTAACACAATGAAACAAAATTATAAATATTATCTAGGTTATCTTTGAAAATAGTGTCCATGAGCAAACACCTAGAAAAAATTATGTCTACAGGATATAAAGGAAATTAAACCAATATACCTAAAAGAAATTTAATATACTCTGGGAAATCTAATATAGTCTGTCTCTCTCAACCATTATGATTTTGTCTCAAGAGAAGCTGCTAAGAAAAATAATACCAAATACAGGCAAAACATGCTTTGTTTCCTTGATATATTAGTAGAGAAGCAATATAAGGAAATGTAGATACCACCAAGGGAGTGAAAATAACAAGCTGTAGTATAACTAGGGAAATAAATCTTTCATAAATCTTTTTGTTCATAAATGTTTTTTGGCAAATTTGTTAAAAATTTGTTCATAATTGCTCATATTTGTTCATAAAAATTTGTTCAAATTTGTTCAATTTGTTCATAAATCTTTTTGACAAATTTGTTAAAAATATTTCACATTGTGATTTATTTATTAACAATTAAAAAAAACTAGTATCTTATGATATAAACATATTTCAAAGGCTAAAAGCCTAACTAAATAGTTATGCCCTTTTCAGCATCATCTGGAATATTTTTATGCACATGTGAATGAGAAGTCATCTCAATACTGTTTTTATTAGCATTTCAGTCGCTAAGACAAAAAAAAAAAAAACAAGACTCACAAATTAAAGGAGAGATTTTACACAGTTTCGAGGAATTCATGGTTGTCTGGCTTCAAGGCAGGAACATTGTGGAGCAGGGCATGATGGAACAAATCTGCTCAGTTCATGGTTGCTGGGAAGCAGAACAAGGGAAAATTCCCAGAGAGGAAAGGGCAAGGAACCATATATAGTACCCAAGGCCATGCCTCCACGACCCACCCAAGATAGCCAGGATCTTGCTATATTAATTTGCAAAGCATTTTTAATCCAATAAAGTTGACATATCATGATTAACAATCCATCCTTGTTATATGCATACACGAATACGTTTTAAACCATTCTTAATCTCCAATAAAGATAATAAGTTTATAATTCAATCCAACATAGTACAACTACCCTGCATACACCCAGATACCAAATCTCTTCTCTAAGTTTCAATGGTTCAGCATTCTTTATTTTTGTTTTTTTTTATTTTGAAAAGAATAAAACCAAATGAGAAAGAAAACGGAATCATTCAGAACAAAAGGATGTACATAGCACAACATTAAAACCATAATACAAGGTGATATACACTGGTTACTATGATGCCTGTTGTTACCGTCAGTAGAATTGAGTACATCATCAGGCATAGTATAATTGAATGCAGCAGTACATAACAATATAAATAAAAATAAAACATTGGAGACATTATAGGACTTCAAAAGCAGGTAATAGTGAAAACAGAATGGGTATCCTAGTGAATCTTGTCTTCAGAGTAATTGCCTATACTCTCAGACTTGATACTATCAAACAACAGATTCGAATAAAATCAGTCAAGAAAAAACAACGATCTAACAAACCAGATTCAAATAAGATCAGTCATAATAAGACAGTGTAAGTAATACAGGGCTTCAGATTAAGTTAATAGGAAATTAAGGATGGTTAGCATAATATATCCTGCTATTTTTGGAAGACCTATCTGTGCCCTCAAATCTAGTACAGGTAGACAGACTGGAACAGAATATAATCAAACTAAACAGAGCAATGAGAACAATGTGGGTTTTAAATTCTGATACACTATTAACAGTGTCCTCTGCCTTCCTTTTTTAGACAGTTCCTCCCCTTTCACTTTCACAGGGTGCACTGTACATTTTGGGTCCCATTAACTCCTTTAGTTTTTAGATTAGGGGGGCAACCCACTATCTACCTAAGTGGTTCTGAACCTTTTTACCCCTGAGCTTGATCTTAAGTTGTATTCCATTACTTACAAAAGCCTTCCTTATAACTGAGTAGTTCTCCACTGCACAAAAGTGTCACGTCTTTTCAACCTATCTGCAGGTGCAGGACGAGCTGTCCTATTTCTCTCTGGTTCCCTGTCACATAGAGCATTATTTTCTCATCTTTGACTTTCGGTCCATAAACCCTCTTTCAGGTTGATTATATTTCCTATACAGAGCATCTCAATGGATCCTATCTCCTGATCTACTCTGTGTTTCTTTTTGTTAGTGTATCAAGGCCATCTATATTAGAGATCATAGCCAACCTTCTCTGCCTCATCTCTGCTATGATATTTTTCTGCCATTGGTTGTCTGCTTTTCTCCTTTATCCCACTGTCTGCCCCATTCATTGTGGCCTCTCTGCTGTTGTTCCTGAAATTCTGGTGGTTTTTTCTCTCTCTTTAGAATGTCCTTCAGTATTTTCTGTAGGGTTGGATTGGTGGTCACGAATTCCCCAGTTCCTCTTTGTCATGGAAGTATCTTGTTTCTCCATTAATTTTGAGAGATAGTTTTGCAGGGTACATCAATCAGAGTTGGAGGTTCTTTCAGGGCTTGAATTACTTCGCTCCAAGCTCTTCTTGATTTGATGGTTTGTTTTGAGAAGTCTACTGTGATTTTGATGAGTTTTCCTTTATAGGTGATCTGTTTCTTTTCTCTGACAGCTTTTAACATTCTGCTCTTGTGATGAATTTCTGGGATCTTGATTATTATGTGTCTGGGTGTAGCTCTGTTTTGGTTGTAGGCAGCTGGAGTTCTGTATGTCTCATATATCTGAATATCATTTCATTTTCTTATGTTTGGGAAGTTTTCCTTAATTATTTCTGTAAGTAGCCTTTGTATTTCCTTTGTGTTTACCCCTGCTTCTTCACTCACATTTTTTTATTTTTAAGTTATAGATCCTCTTGTCATCTTCTAACTTTTGTATTGTTACTGCCTGTTTCCTTGTTAATTTTAAGAGACCTTTCCTTTCACAATCACACATTGCAAACCTATCTTCAAGTTTTGATAGTCTATCTTTAGTTTCTTTCAAGCACCTTTTCCAGCTTTCAATGGCATTTTTAATTACCTGGTAATTCTTTGAATCTGTTTCATGTATTCTAGATTTTTTTATATGCTTCATCAAAGGTTTCCCTCCTTTTTCTATGTTTCTCCATTCTTCCATTTGTGTCTTCTTGAGAGGTGCTTAGCATTTCTTTCATTAATCATCTTATATCTTGCTTTACTTGTATTAGTATTTCTGTTTTGAGTTCTTCTATAATGTCACAAAGATATTTATGTCAGCTGATGCCATTTCCGATATTGCATGTTTGCTGCCCTCCATCTCTTCTGTATTTACCTCTCCTGGACCCATATCCCTGGGTTGCTGGCTGGAGACTTTTTCTTGTTTCTTTCTCTTGTCATGTTTCTGTTTCTTCCAGACAGGTGTTACAGTGGAGGTCCCAGGTCCTTTCTGTATTGGTTACGGTTACTCTGAAGCATGCTGGCTAGGGATTGCTGCCCTCTCCAGTTTGCTGTTATCACTGAGGTGCAAGCAGGGGCAATGCAGGCTGGTGCCTCCCCTCCGAGCCAGTCAACCAGCGGGGGCCTTCAACAAGTTAGTGTGTGCTGCATGGATGAAACCAGTTCAGGACAGTTTCAGGGGCAATTTCATCCCTGGCTATTGGGTCCTGCCCAGGGGCATTACCCACCCCAAGCAGATCCCACCAATCTGCTCTGCACCCGGGGCAGCCAACTGAAGCCACTGCAGTTCCAGGTTCAGGCCCGTCCTGTCCAGTTCCAATATGTTGTCCAGTTGGTCACCCCCTCCCACAGGAGGACCAAATTCTGAGCACTCACTGCAGGCTAGTGCAGATCTTCACATCGGCTCCATTCTCCTTTGCAACGCGTACTCCCACAGAGGGCCTCAGGCTCGCCAACCCCCCAACCTCAGCGTGACCATCAGTCGTCTGACTCTAGGGCACCTAGCACAGTGTGGGACTGACTCCAGTGACAGCGCATCTGGCTCCAGTCTTCTGTCTATGTTTTTCTTTTCTTTTTTTTTTCTTTTTCTTTTTCCTTAGTTTCTTCCTGGGTCATGAGAATCCCTCTCCTTTTGTCTGGTCTTCTCCATAGTGTTAAATTCTCATGTTTGGGCTGTTTCTCTCAGAGAGGCTCTTTTCCTTGCTACTTATCGATACACTTGCCATCCTCTTGATACACCTGGTTCAACATTTTCAAAAGTCCAAGTCCAAGTCTCTTCTATAATTTATGGCAAACTCTTAGCTGTGAACCTCTTAAAAATCAAAAACAAGTTACATAATCCCAAGGTATAAAGACATAGGTAAATATTCTCATTCCAAAAGGAAAGAAGGGTATGGAAAAGAAATAAAAATAAGACTGAAAACCAGCAGGAAAAACACTAAATTCCTTTAGTTCCATGTCTACCATATAGGGCAAATAATAGTAAAATGTGAATTCCAAAAGGCATAGAATGATCACACCCCTATGGCCTTGTTATCTGTAGGCCAATAAGCCTCTTTCTCAGGCCAGCTTCATTCACAGCTGTGGTTTCCTCCACTAATGTTCTAATTTCTGAGGTTTTCACCCACTTTTGGCTTCATTCTCACAGCACTGCACTTTCAGGAGTTCCTATGTTTGGCCTCCTAAGCCTTCCTCTGAAATCTGGGTGGACGCCTCCTTGATCCCACAGTTGTTGCATTTTAAATGCCAGGAAAACTAGCACCAGGTAGACAAATCCCAGTTCTGCTGGCAGCAGAAGCAGCAACTAGGCTGCATGGACCATAGCTGAAGTGCCTCTTGAGTGCTTGAGTAGCTAAGCATGATGAGATGAATCCTAGAACCAATTTTCTAAAAGGCCCTTCTCAAGTGGGAATCTGAGAGGCTCTCTTCTGAAATTAAAGGTTGACACTTTTCACCCTTGAGCCTGCAATGGGTGGGGTCTTGCTGATTCCTGAGATGTCTTTGAAGGTATATTTCTTCTAGAGCCTGTATAAAAGATTTCATTTTTGATAGTGTTAATCTCTTTAGCAGCTATACCTTCTTCAGCTCCAAATTTACACATGGTTCCTCCTAAGCCAAAATTTAAGTTTTTCAAAGTTTTCTGGTCTGCCCCAATTCTTACAATAAATCTGGATAAAAGCAGCCAGCAGTACCCATGCCATAGCCTGAATATTATGCTATCATGACATTTCTTCCACCTGATTAATTAGTTCACTGTCCTTAATCTTGATCTCCTGCAAAGTCTCAGGACATGGGTAAAATATAGACAAATTTTCTGCCACAGTTCAGCACACATGCCATCTAGTCCATCCGCCAACAGAGTTCTTGCTCCCAGCTAAAGCCTGAGTATCTAAATTTCCACAACATCCTAGGCTCTGGCCAGAATCACCTATCAAGATCTGTTTACAGCATTCTAGGGCTTCAAAGACTACTTCTCTAAAACTTTCCAAGCTCCTCCCACAAACAAGTTCCAAAGCCTCTAAATCACATGGTCAGGTACAACCACAGTGATCATCCCACTTCTCCAATATCAATTTTCTGCATTTGTCAGCTTTGCAGTCAGTAAGACATAACACCCAACACTCACAACATAAAGGAGAAGAAGTTAAATACAATTCATCATTGTGAGGAATTCAGTCGATGGTGTACTGGCTCCAAGGCAGGAACATCGTGGTAAAAGAGCATGGTAGGACAAAGTGCTCAGTTCAGTTTATGGCTTCCAGAAGCAGAGTGGAGGAATAGTTCCAGACAGAAACCAGTAAGGGACTATATACATAGAGTATCTAAAACCACACTTCATGACCTATCTAGCAGTACCCAGGAGCATGCTCTACTAATCTGCTAAGTATTTCTTAATCTACTAAAGTTATCATCAAGATTAAAGGGCACATGATAGCAATATGGTATATCTTGACAGTGCTGTCTACTATACTTTATTATGGAAAGAAAATTACAAAGTAATTGGAATTTCAAGGTAAGTTGTAATTACACCTTGTCCTAACTTTTATCAAAAATGATACAGACAGAAATGGAAGATTAATGCTAGTTCCTGTAAAATCCAAAGATTATAGTCTACTGGATACTTACTAGATTATGATTAAATACAAAGTCTAAAGATTTAACATGGTGAGAAAAGTACATATTCAATCAAAATTATAAAACCTAATGATTTCTACTAAAGCACAATTCAACATTATCTATATTTTATCAAACACACAGAATCAAAATACTTTGAAATATGAAAATTAGAATTTTGAATAATGTTTTGAACATGAATAGTGTTCATGGCAGAAAGTAAAATTAGGTACATTTCAACAATTTTAAGCCAACCAGATTTGCACCTTTCCAAAAACAAAATCTGTCAACCAAGGACTTTGGAATCTTGCTACCTTGCAATTAGAAGAAACTTCTGAAAATTCAGGCATGGACAAACCAATCCTCACTGACTTCTCTGTCCTTGTATTCTCACAGCCTTATATAAAGCAGTCACTCAAAGATTCTGGTGGGATTCAAACTCCTCTAGAATAAGCAAAATTATTTAGTTATTATGAAGTTGAGACAAAAGTTCTCAAGAACTTTTGTTCAAGTTCTGAGTACACAGAGACTAATAAGTCCTCTTACACAAACAGACCTTCATTAAATACAGTTTGACTATTCTGCTACACATTTAACAAATACTGAGAGATTGTGAATTTGTGCTTGGGAGAAATAGTAAGCAGTGCTGATACATTCCTGAATTCAAGGACATAAGAGTCTAACCAAAAAGACAGGCATAATCACCTAAGTACACAGAGGACAGAGTCATGGTCAAAGGGAGTCCCTAGGCTACCACTTGTTAAATGTGACAGTCTGGCTGGGGTATAGCTCAGCAGCAAAGCACCTGCCTGGCAAGCACAAGGCCCTAAGTTTGATTCCTGGTACCAAAAAATAAATAAGTAAGTAAGTAAATAAATAGTGACAATCTGATCACCAGTAAAATAATACCTGCAACTTCAAGACACCAAATGCTTTTCAATCCACAAGTCATAATGAAACTAAGAAAAAAAAAGTTTATGGGTCCTGTTTGGAAAGAGGTTACATTAAGCATTTACTTTCTCTTTCATATTCTTCTACATACACTCTACTTCAGTGTAACCAAACAGCAGACATGGAGGAGTTTCTCTACAGATGAAGATGGAATGTGAGTAGAGTATCAGCATTAATTATATTCAATTAAGAGATTATTAATGGTTTTCCAAAATTACAAAAAAAATCCCAGCAGATATTATGGTCATCTAATGGAAGTTTTCATGCCTTTATAGAGTAAATTCAACCCAAATATGATTATATCTAAATCTAAGTACTTATGTAAAGAATGTAAGAACAAGTTTAATAATACCAATGGATACAATATGAAGAATCTAGACTATATGACAATAAGAAAAATGAACCAGAACAAATAAAGTAGGAAGAATCCTGAGATTAAAAAGGAGACAGAAGAACTAACTGCAATTCATTACACCATATGGACCCAACTTTATCTTGAATCAAACAAAGTGCATTTTAACACTAACTATATACTAAGAAACCACTGTTTCAAGTATTTTTTAAAATGTTGTCATTATCACATAACACTGTGGTTACACATGTTTTAAAACAGTCTTATCTTTCAAAGAATAAATATACCATGAAAATAACATGATATTTATGTCCTGTTTCCAAATTACTGGAGGAAACAAATATTGAAAACAAGATCAGTGATGGGGTCACCAATGCCTAAGGCTGGGTAATACTTTCACAGGTATTTATTATGACTATGCTCTCTAATAATTATTTTCCACAAAAAGTTCTTTTAAATAGCCTAATATGAATTGGAATAAAGACAATAAAGGAAAACTTGCAATATACTATGTAAAAAGATAAAGAACATAGATTAGAAAGAGGATTCTCTGAAAATATAACATTTGACCTGAAAGAAGAAAGAGTAAGCTAACAACATTTCTGGAAGACAGAATACCTGTACAGAAATCCAGACACAGAGGACATGATGTAAAACTAAAATATGAAAAATAAAAAAGAAAGGAAGCAAGAGCAAGGAAAGGAGAGAGAAAGTAAGAAAAAGGGTGGGTGTAGCTAGCTGGGAGATGATGAAGCCACTGGAGAGATGGCAAGGAACCAAATCCTGGAGGTCTTTCTGAAGCCCATAAAGAATTGACAGAACACCATGGAGCCACTCAAGAATAGAAAATGCATGAGCATATGGTTCTGCACCTCGTGCTCTATGGTGTGGAGAATTCCTGAAGAAGTACAAGTGGGGACAAGGAGGGCTGTTATGGTCCTAGTGAAATATGACAACAGTAATGTCAGGGTACCAGAAGGAGAAATGAGGTAAAATAATAACACTGTAAGTTAAAACCATCTAGATTGGCAATGGGAAAATTATAATAAAAAATGATTCTCAATTTCCTGATCTCAGCATTTGAGTGTTTAGGGGCACCATGTATTTGAGGTAAGAAAAACTAAAGAAAATGGGAGATTTAGACAACAATTCAAAGAACTCAGCTGGGGAAGATTTGGATCTGGAAAGAGCCAAACAGAGATGGCAAGGAAGCATTGATATTTATGGATCTATTCTTCAATATAAAAATCTGGGCCAGATACAAATTTGCGAACCTATTGGAGGACTACACACCAGTTTTTTATTCGAGCAGGAGTAAAGAAAACACTTAGAGAAGAGGTAAGAATGCACTGATCAGAGAATGATGTTCTAAACATCGAAGATATGAGAAGCAGCTGGGGAAAGTGTAGCGCACGTGGTAAACCCAGAAACAAGAGCGTGAGGTCTGCAAGAGTGTGAAATCGGAGTTTCGTGCATGGGCAGCGTTAACAGTGCTGCAAAGCAGAAGAGACTCCAGCCTGGTAGTCTCTTGGAAGCAGTGGAACAGGGCTGCCATTTGGCTCCTGCTCAGCAGTGCTGTCCGTGTGCAGGAGGCGAGGGAGGGAGACAGATGTGGCCAGTCTGTAGCTGTGCAGGAGACTGAGGTAGAGCTCCTCAGTCTGTGCTACACATCGTTACCACCCCAGGAACTAAACCATAACCACTGGACCCACTCCAATTCACCTGATGTGAAGTAGACTCCTGGCACCTGTATTTTTAAAAAAATATCTTTCATGATTCTAACATGTAATTGTGGCTGAAAACCACTGATTCCTACACCAGCTTTTCACTGCCTCTTCTTTAGCCTGGCCTTTCCCACACTTAAGTCTGCCTTTTACTACCAACGTTCCAACTCTTTTTAATACCTGCGGTATCTCAGTTGCAAGCTTCTTGATAAGCCTCAGATAATGCATCCCCCCCTGCACTGTGGCTGTCAGGGAGCACACACTACTGGATGTGTCTGATAAGTCATAGGCCAGGATACAGCCTGGCTCCTTGTGGAAACTGAACATGTACTAGCTTGGTCTAATCATTTATTAAACTGTGGCAGCCACAAAAACTGCAATGGATCTTGCTAAATACTGTAACTCCTGAATTTTCTTTGTGGGCATTGCAATTACACTATTGCTAACTCACCCTGTTCCTAATAGTGCACCTTTTCAAGATAATTTCAGAAATATGATTTATCCCTAATAAAATGCCATCTTGTTAGCATTGTTCAGATGCTCATAACTCTCCCTTCAGCTCTAAATTCCGATCCTGCTTATGGTAGGCACCGGCCACCCATTTGCCTTTGTCCTCATCGCTGGTATAATGAAAACACTAAGCAGGAGGAGGTCCAGCATGATGGTCTTGGATCCACACTCTTTCCCCCATCTATGTTTTAGGGTCTTTGGCTTTATTAATTCTCTCTCTTTTTCTCTCCACTCTCTTCAAGTCTGTTCACGTTCTCTTCTATCCAGTCTTGGCCCTTTGTGCCAGACCAGAGCTCTGACATTCTCCTTCCAGTGGGCAGTGCAGAAGATACGCACAAAGCACAATTTCTCCTAAAGCACTGGGCTCAGTGGTGAACAGGTGAGCCAGCCCCTTCCCAGGTGACACAGGCATTGAAATAGAATAACCAGAATTCCTACCATTCTTAGATCTATCAAACCAGCCTGCTGTAAACTGCCACCAATAACACCAGGTCATCCAGTTGCCTATAACCCTCTTATCTAATAAGTAATTACATAATCAAAAGCACTCAATAACATTACATAATCAAACAGATATAAAGTATCTGCAGTGTCCCACTAGTCCACTAGCTTAACAATCTGAGGAGAAAAACAGTTATTTAGGTATGACATCATTTTTTACACCTCAGCAGTATTTTGCTAACTGTTTGAATTCATGAGAATAAAAATCTATGCCTAAAATTTTCACTGGAGGAGGGTGAACAAGAGGGCATGCAGAATGAAGGTTGCATCATCTCCCTGCACTCGTGTTAACAGAATTAATCATCTGTGAATATCCAGACACTTTAAGATACTAGCAATGCCTCTCCAATTGTTCATAGTTTCTTGAGATAACTGACACTGATATAAGATCTCAACTACAAATTTCCTTAAAATTCTACAAAACGCTCATCTCAGGTCTTAACATAGAACTGCTTAGAAAACCACATTGCTATCAAACATCCTGAGACATGAAAATTTAATTCACTCCTCCTTTATTTCCTCTGCACTTTTGCACTAGAAGCAATGATGTTCACAAGAAGTGAGGCAGGTCATTGCACCTGCTTCTGTCACCCTTTTACAGCACCAACACATTCTCTATGTGAACTTTAACCCTGAGCTCAACGTTGGGGGTCTCCTCATTTCTCAGTGAGTCAAACTGTGCGTGTCTGGTCAACGTCTGTTCAGTTTCGAGGTATGCTCATCACCTACTGTGATCCATTAACTTCTAAGGTTCAAGGGTAGTGAATCACACACTTTTCAGGACTTTGAAGAAGAATACCACCTAGACACAAGGAACCATTCTGGAGAGAGTGTAAGATGTAACTTGTATAAGGTCCTTGAAAAGACTGCCAGATAACACAGTAGGTAAGGCTGTATCGAGCAACCAAAATGTAAGGAGAACAAATATGTTCTTTAAAAAAGCAAGGCGAAGTTATCAAAAGCAGAACAGAAAAGCTGCCAACATATCAAGGGAAAGCAAAGCACAAAAAAGATACCCAGGATTGGAACAGATGCAATGACAGCTGTCTGCACAGACTTTGAAATATCGATGGAAGGGCCACATTTATTTGATGAGATGGGGCAGCATCATTAAAATTAAGTAAAATGCATGCTCGACATGGTGGTGGCATGCTTTGCAGCACTCTGGGAAACTGAAGCAGTAAGGTCCTCAGATCAAGCCTCGTCTGGGCAACTTGGTGATACCCTGTCACAAAATGCCAAATTTTAAAACTGGATGGAAATATACCTCAGTGCAAAGTTTCTGGGTTCAGTCCACAGTATTATCCCCTCCAAAAATTATGCAGCACCTTATAAGGAATTTTTAAAGATTGACATACAGTAAGATTTAAAATTTACTGTATAGTTCTGTATACTTTTATCCATAAACATACAAAAATTTACATTCATAAACACAACATGTACATGGATGCACATGTACATGCACTGAAAATTAAGAATGAAGTGCTACAATAAAGACAAAGAAATGCCAATCATTAAAAAAAGGCAGTAATCATGGATTTTCCTTTTGTTTTTCCCTAGTCCCACTTTCAAGCACACTTGGCTGAAGAAACACATTACTGAGGTCTTTGAAAATACTGCATTTTACATTTCCAGAGAAACCTAATTTTCTCCTTCTAAGGTCAAGCTGCCACTTCAGATAGATTTTCACCTTTGGTAGCTTTTTTCCCACAAAAAATGTTTCCTAAAAAAACAGAAAAGAAATGGATAGACTTCTTAATGGTATTAGCACTTTCCCTCAATCTTTGTTTACAATTAGTATGTTCTCGCTAATTCTTCTGCACTACACCTCAAAATCAAAGTCAAATATATTCACTCATTATTTTCTTTTTAAAAATTCTAACTAGAGTCATTTAATAATGAGTCATAACACAAGGTTTATAATTGATATCTCACCTTATATATTTCAAACTTCTCAGCCTAGAGACACCATGCTTTATACCATGCTTTCCTCATTCCTCTAGCAGAGTCACAGACATTCCTTTCTCTGGCAGAGGCACACATGTCCAGCACCATTGGAGAGAAGTTAAATCCCCACTCTCAAGATAAAGGATCTCGAAAGAAATTAGATGTACCAAAAAGCACATGGCCCAATCACAAAGCTCTGAGGAGCCTCCAAATACTCACAGCTAAGTACAGAAACCACAAAGATATTGCATGTCCCATTCAAAAATACCCATACAAAATTAAGTGACATTGGGAACAGTAGGATCAAACAATTCACTCAGCTCTGCAGAGTTGTTACATCAGGGATATTCAGTAGTTCACACTATTCTCTACCCATTCTAATAAAGACCAACACACATAAATAGATACACACACATACCCTCTCAAGGTTATGTTACAACCAAGATAGAAAGCCAGTATTTGGTTTTTTCGGTTTGTCTGCAAAAACTCATTAAGAACTAACAAAAAAAACTTCATACTAATCTAGTAAAAGGTGGTAAAAGGACTAGAAGACTTGGATTAAGCCAAACAGATTAAGAGTAATTTTTATTTTCACCAATAAAAATATAATACTTTCATAATTTTATAAATTATTGTTAAATACATTAAAAATGAAATTTTAAATAATACCAAGCAAAGCCAAACTTACATACTTTGATTTACATCTTTTATGGCAAAAAGAATGGCAGAACAATGCTACATAAAGCATCATAAACTAGCTAATATAAGAGATTATTCTTCTAAAAAATAAATGTCACTTAAAATGGATCATTTTGTAGGCAAGCAGAGTGTCAAACAAGAACATGATTGCATTAAATGTTCAGCTAAGAAACTTACTTGTACAGGCTGAAGGTCAGAGTTGATACTAATTTATATAATATTGAAGAGCAGATTAAATAAAGATCTTTATAAAAATTACATGTAGTTGGCATAAGAAATATTTATACTAATATTAATTCCAAAACCTAGTAACAGGGCAAAAGTACTTATTAGCTTGAGATGAACTGCATTTGTACACAGTGGGTGTTATAGTTTGTGTTCAGATGGCGCTCCCAGGCCTCATGCAATCATGGAGGTGGCTGAATCTAGCATTTGTGATTGGTTCATTGTCTAGTGCTGGGATTGGTGGTGTGAGTGCTGCACCTGCCCAGGGTTGGAGCGTGCATACAGTATAAGGGAGGAAAAGAGGAATGCTTTTCCCCTTTTGCTCTTGTTGCTTGCAGTTGCCATGAATGGCTGCCCCTCAGCCAGGCCACCCTGCCTTGGAGCCAGCTGAATATGGACTGAGACCTCCAAAAAACTGTAAGCTAAATAAACCTTTCCTTGCTTCACTTTGAGTATCAGGTATTTTGTCTCCACAGTGAGAGAAAAGTAATCAAGACAGTGGGTAAGTATAAAACCATGACAGAGATGAGGAGATAGTTCAGAGGAGAAGTGCTATCATGGGCAAGGGTCTGAGTTCAATCTCCTACACAGGGGGTCACTGGGAGAACACAAAGACAGCATTCTTTACCTCAAAACAGTACTGATACTGAATACTTCTGTTGCTCAATTACCTACAATATGGTAGTCCTGGGACAAGTACTTCATTTTCATTATCTCATTTAATCCTTCTGTATAACAAAGACCACTACTTCACTTTACAAAATGAGGCACAGGGTAACTCAATAATTTGTTCTAAATCACACAAGTAGGAGTGGCCAGTCCACCCCCTTGGACCTAGGAGGTTAGACACCATGCACTCTCCATGGAGTGTTAATAAAGTGTGAGCACTAAGGAAAGGCATGAATGACACTCTGATACTACTTCATTCTTCAAAGGTGCTCTGCTTATACTACTGGGATTTTTCATAATATTCATGATCAGATTATCACTCAGTAGAATTTTTTTATTCTTTGTTGTTCCTAGTAAGTTTCACACATCTCAAAATAAATCAGTATATTTTAGCTTGACACTATGTCACATCCTAACAATAACATGATTCATCTTTATGGCACAATAATTTGAAAACATAGATAAAATTTAAATCAACACTAATCCCACTATTCAGAGACAAAATCCGTCAACACATGTAAGTCTCTGCTAGATTTTACTACATACTGAATATTTTTTCCAAAATATAAATCCTTATAAAACTTTTGTATTTGACTGTGTGTTTGTTTGTTTGTTTGTTGAGTGTACGTGTGTGTGTGTGTGTGTGTGTGTGTGTGTGTTAGGTTATAATAATACTATTGCTGGCTGGGCTGAGATAAAAATCTAGAAGCCTCCAGTTCCAACAGCCTCATACTTTCCTGTTAAGGAAAATGGCTCAGGTAAGTGTTTTTTTCCTAAAACTTAATGACTTCTGCATTTTCATTTATAGGTGAAAGCAACTATCAAAGTAGTAAAGAACTGACTGGGAAAGCAGTGCATGGGCCTAGTGGTCACATGGGGCAAGACCTACGGGGTACAGTGCTGCTCAGCTGGCCTGCCAAGAATTCAGTCTAAAAGGAGTGCTTGCATCTGATGAATGAAACAGCCAATCACATCATCTCCAGAAACAGGATCTCAAGACCTGGGAGAACTAAGCCCTGCAGAATCCAAATATGCAGGTGAAGAAAGAACTGGCTATGAAACTCTGTCCCCAAAGCCATCTGACGAAGTTTCTTGGCATCACACTTAGTCTGATCCGAGTACTCCTGTTTTCCCCAGTGATCACATAGGGAGCATTTATCAGCTGAGCACTGGTTAAAGCACGGTGACAGGCGGGTAAGAATAAGCTCATACAGGTAAGGAAGAAAAAGAGATACAACGCAAGAAAGTAACTGAATCAAAAAAAAAATATTATCCCGATGCTTATAAAAGTACTATTGTGATAGACAGGTGTCAAACCACTGCAGCAGGGTAGAGAGAGATTGGACTCAACACTAAACGCAAGAAGAAAAAGTGGCAATTTACAGTAGAACCAGGTGAAGAGGAGTGCAGGATGAAGAATTACTAAGAACAGACATCAAGGGTGAGAGGATTCTTACTAAACTGACCTAACAAGATTCTTGCTGAAGACAGGCAGCATGATCAGATACCCAGGGTGAGGCTAACCTGACCTAGGTGGGCCTGAAACTGACGGCAGACACTGAGTGAAGAGAGCGCGTAAAGTTTGGGCAGGAACACTGTCTCTCCCAGCGTCTGCAGAGACCTATGAATGGATGTGACTTAACCCTTCAAGACTGAGCAGGCTACAGACATGTGAGGAAGAGGAACAGGCCACTGACATATGAGGAATCTTATCATCTACACAGCTTCACAAGTGAGATGTGCCATGCACACTTAACACCTGCAGAGAAAGAACCAGTGTGTGTTCAGGACAGAGCCCTGAATGAAGATGAGTAACAACCTGTGGTGCTAAAAGACCAACAATGTTTATTTGATACTAACTAATCCTAACTAATCCTAACTAATAAAGGTAAATCAACTGAGTTTAAAATGTCTACTAAACATACAACACAAGTACATATTAAAACAAACTTTAAAATTACCATGCATTGATAAGTATAATTAAACGCGCTAAAAAATAAAATTTCTACACCTTCAATACTGTAGCTATGTATGCATACTATAAAATATCTAGTGATAAATCTTTATCATAATAACAAAGAAAACAATACACAATTCATGAATCCTCCTGTACTTCCTACAAGCAGTCACACTTGTAGCCACTGCCATAGCACAGCACTGGCAAACCTTCCACAGGGCCAGTTGCTTTGCTAGTTTTAGTACTACACCACAAGGAAATCAACAAGGTCTTAAAACAAAAAGCCCTTCAATCAGGTTAGATCTCAGCTACCAAACCTGGTTTCTAAAAAGAAACCTAATTTCCTTTCATGTGAGACAGTGTAACTTAGCCCCTTTAAGGAAAATGCCTGTTAGGTGGTTTTTCCTTATACTAAATGTCTTTAATGCACTTGAGCCTCAATGAACAGGAGAATGAACGAAGTCAACCACCTCAAATAAGAACTAAAGCAACAAACAGCTACAGAGGACAGAATGCATCAGCCTTTTCTATTCACAGAACAAATTTATACAACAAAGAAATCACAAAAATCAGTTTCCCCACATGTCTGTCCTTTGTGAGCATCAACCCTCACAGGTACTACCAAAAAGTTTTGATGTAGTTTCCACTTAAATTGAATGTTAAAGGAGAAAAGTCCCTGGATTTATGGACACAATATACTCAAAAGCAATTAGATATCTGATCTAAAACAGGCAATGAATACAACTGTCATGATCCCACTTCAAGTAAATGGGCAATCCTCAGTCAGCATCCTGAGAAATTCTTCCATAAAAGAGCCTTATATATATAGCCCAGTCCAAAAAAAAAAATAAAATCAATGAAGTTAATACTTTTTAAAGAGAAGTATATCTGTAAATTGGATAAATTGAATATGTATATATAAATCTCTCCATGTCAATTATCTGCAGGCAAGAGTCTTATTGGCATAATTCATGTTTTTTGGGGGGGAGTACTCATTTGGTTTGTGTTTCATTTTTGTGACAGTGGGGACTGAATCTAGAGCACTCTACCACTGAGCTATATCTCCAGTCCTTTTCATTTTTGATTTTGAGCAAACATCTCATTAAGTTGCCCAGGCTGAGCTCAAACTTCTGATCCCCGTGCCTCAGCCTCCTGAGTAGCCAAGACCACAGATGTGCACCATCATGTCCAACCATTCAAGAGCTTTAATCTCTCATTAGTAATTTTCTTCTTTTGTTTTTTTTTCTAATCCTTATATCTACTCATTTCTTGTTCAAAAAATAGAATGTAGCTACTCTCAAAAGTGGACACTATAAAACTAATGTTCTCTGCCCACAGTAGATGAGTAATTTTGGTTACATAGCACAGAGAATTATCTTTCCTCTTGGTTTTTAAAAAACCCAAATTATCCAAGAAAACATGTCATTTACTTTTTTTTTACCATGATCTTAAAAATCCAGACTACTAATTAGTCACCTGAATTTAAAAGATTTTGTTTTAATGTAAGAAAGTAAGAGTCAGGTAACTCATGTATCAGGCACAAATCCCAATCAGTAGATTACAAAACTACTTATCATGAGAGACTAAAGAGAAAACATAACTGAATTACACAGGAGATCTGACAGAGAGGAGGAGGAGGAAGTGTGCTCACTGCAGACAGACAGAACAGCCCTGACTCTGAAGTGTGACGAGAGGGCCAGCAGAGAAGCCAGGGCCATCCACGTTCAGCACAGACCTGCTACCAAGTAAGTGGCACAATTCCCATCTTGCAACCTGCCCACTGCTTTCCTCCATGTCCCCAGGCCCTCTCTGCTACCTCTCAAGGGCTTCTCTGTCATACACACCACACACATACACACACTCTGTCTTGGTTACGTTTCTTGTTGCTGAGACAAAACACCTAACAACCAAAATTTGGGAAGGAAAGGTTTATTTAGTTTATAGTTTTTGGAGGTTTCAGTGCATCATCAACTAGCTCCAAGGGAAGGTGGCATGGCACCAGGGCAATACTTCCAGGCAGCAGCCAGCAAAAGCTGCCAGAGCAAAAAGGGGGAAGAAGCCTCTTCCCCTCACTTATATTGTAAGCAGGTTACCCCCTCCTCCACTTCGGCACAGGTGTAGCACTCACAAAATCTCTGTGCCCTCCTCTTGCACAGAATGAGGATATTTACAAAGAACTCTGACTCCCTGCTGAGTCTTAAACTTCTAAACTGCTCAAGTTGACACACTGTATCAACCATAACACATCCCAGTCAACATAATTAAAGAAACACTGAAATATTGAAAGGGAAATGACAAAACAGGCTGCTTATGAAGTGGCTGATGTCATGTTGGTGGCCCCCAGGCCTCATGCATTTGCGTTTGTGATTGGTTCATTGTCTAGCACTTGGATTGATGGTGTCAGTGCTACACCCTCCTGGGGGTGGAGACAGCATACAATGTAATGGCAGGAAGAAGGCGTGTCTCTCTCTCTTGCCTTGCTGTTTGCACTGCCATGAACTGCGGCCCCGCCATGCCACCCTGCCTTGGAGCCAACTGAGTATGGACTGAAACCTCCAAAAACTGTAAGAAATAAACCCTTCCTTTCCCAACTTTAGGCCTCAGATATTTTGTCTCAGCGACAAGTAAAAAGTAACTAAGACAGCTACTAACACTATCCCTAAGCAGAGATCTGGCCACGCACGCCAGCTTCAAAACTTGCATTTGTGATTATTAGCATTATCTTCACAACATATTTAGCAGGAAAAATAATCTTAAATATGGTAGTTCTCACCAAGCTTTGCTAATAAGACATTTTTTTTTTTAAAGAGAGGGACTGGTGGTATATAGGTCAAGTCACATTAAGGAGCTTCAATCTGACAGTTTGCTTGAATAAATTCATACAACCAATACAAACACTCCCACTTGGAGAAAATATGCAAAGAAGTGACTAATAATGGGGATAGGGAACCATGTGACAGGTTTTCCCATGTGCAATTCAAATGGTGCCAAATGGTGCCTCCTTTCAGCACTGACTTCCATGTTCTTCTTACAAGACTCAAAGTTGAACTTCCTGCTTTTTGCATGCGTGACAACACTCCTCCTGTTCAGCAGAAAGAAGCTAGAGAGAGACATGCCATCCCTTAACAACCAAAAGACAGAAATGACGGGTTTTTCCCATGTGTGAGACAACATGGTGCTGGACAGTGCCTCCCGTCAGCACTGTCTTCTGTGTTCTTCTTGCAAACCCAAAAGGTGAACCTCTCACTTTTTGCACACGTGCCAACACATCCCCAGTGAGCTGTCAATGCATCTTTCGGCCTGCCCCTTTAACTCCACCCCTGTAATTCCAAATAAAAGCCCATGATTTTCTTAATTCCCCTGAGGGAGTGCTTGCATCTCCTCAGCAGCCCTCCCATGCCCCCAATAAAGGCCTCTTTTCTCTCTTTCTCCATTTTCTCTCCTTTTGTCTCTCTTTCACATTGAAGGACCAAACACTATATATCCCTGGAAGGAATTTTAAAGGACTCAGATGATACAGAGACTAACTTTGTTCTCTTAGCTCATTTTTAATAAATACTTAGCTACATTCAAAGCAAGTTTCAGGATGTATTTCAGATGGAGTCTGAGAAGGCTGAGTCTCTGGTTTACTCTAAATCTGATTTGAAAGAATTTTATATCTAAGGCACACTCCGGAATTCCTATAATAGTACTTCTCTGTTACTGGTGAGAAGGATGAAAGGACTGTAATGTTGCTGGCCTGTCAGGAGTTAGGTTTGCCACACACTTGCATGGCAATGAGTAAAAAGGTAGCAAGACAGCATCAGAATGAGAAGTCTCCAAGATGAATCCACCCCACAGGAAAGAAACTGCTCCATTTCATGCAGGTACCTCCCTGGAAATCCACAAATCACTTTGGTGAAATAAGGAGAAAAAACAGCCATGCTGTCACTGTGAGAGCTTCATAGGCCAGTGGAAACAGAATGACAAATAACTAAAGTGAAATTACAACACGGGCACAGAGGGAAATAAACTGGTTATGTATCCACAGAGTTGATAATTAACATAGAAGTGTAGTATAAGCAAAGATTTTTTTAACATTTCCCCCCAAAATGATAAAAATTAAAATTCAGATCTGGAGAGGACTGAGTAGGTCTGAACTCTGTTTCTTCTGTTTAGCTATATGATTGTAGATAATTTACTTTGACCTTTATGGTCTTAATTTCCTCATCTGTGAAATGGGGAAATAACCTAATTTCAAATCTATCCTAGGATTATTATTTTTACAAAAAGGAAAAAGTGATAGATGACAGTCACTGAAAAAGTGAAACTATGTTCTAAACTGTGAATGTATTTGTTCATATATATTCTCATTGCGCTGGGAAATCACCTCTATCATTAACTTATTTATGACTGAGAACACTGAACTGAACCTAGTGTTTGACAGATATTTATTTACTATATTATTTACTTTATATCATTTCTCTAAATTACAAAGAGAAAGGTAGTATCAAGAGAAAAGACAAAAAGTGATTGTTATTCAAAAATCACAACAAGTATCAATGGAGAAAAAGGAGCTAAAATAGAAACAAATACACTACTCAACAGCTCCATGATGTACTTGTACTTTAAAAGAGCATAAACAAAAAAACAGAAGAAACATTCAGAAGAATGATATTCTGTAACTCGCAATCCAGAGTGTGATAAAGGTAATAATTAGAACAATTTCAGGTCTATAAATTATCAGAACAAGAAAGGGGAAGATCAATTATCTGGAACAGGTAGAAGAAAGTTCAAGTGACCAAGAAAGCACAGTTCTTCAAATCTATTTATCAAGAATACAATTCAAATATTTTCTTTATCTGTTCTCTCTTCTTTTTACTGACTTCTGATTCCTTCATTTCAGTCTCTCTACATACTCAATTCTTTCTCATTTCATTTAGAGCTAAACACAAACACCTCTCTCCCTATTTCTTCTTTATTTGACTGATTGACCAACTGATTTGATTTGACTATAGTACCTGGGGATTGAATCCTATGTCTTTGCACTGAGCTATATCACAAGGCTTTGTTTTGTTTATTCATTTATTATCTGAATTCTGAGACAGGGCAGCACTAATCACTAAGTTTCCCAGACTGGGCTTGAACTTTCAATCCTCCTACCTCAGCCTCCCAGAGTGCTACGGTTCCAGACCTACACCACCACCTGCTTATCCCTCCTTTTCGGCCTCACATCTGAGAAGAGTAGCTTGTATTTCACCCTCTGTCATTCACCTCCTTTTCTCTTTTCAATCCAAAGTAATTATGCCTTCTAATCATCCCTTCTAATCATCTAAACAAACTTGAGAAAAACTTTCCTAGTTGCAAATATCACTGTCTCAGGACACATACTATATGATTTCCTAACTATGCAACGTCACTATCTAAAACTTTCTGCCTGCCTGCCTGCCTGCCTTCTTGGTTTTCTTGTTGCCTCTCTAGGCAGTTCTTCTCTTGGTCTTTTCTCCTCCCTTCACACAATTTAGAGTACTGGCATTCTGCTGTTTTCTATTCCACTCAGAGATAAGACACATCCTATTTTAATTTAATAATACACTAGGGTTGCTTTTGAGAACAGTCTCACGTGCCCTCTACACTTCTGGAGCTTAGTATTGCAACTTTCCAAGAACAGGAAGTTCCAAAAATAAAATATATTTTTATAAGAAAAAACAAAAGTGTCATTCTGCTTAGTCTTTCATTAGGAATTCAACTTCCTTTGTGATCCCCAATGGGCCTCGATTTTAACAGTACTTACTTGATTTTTCAAAATCTCAATTTCCTTGTTCTTGTAAGAGGCTTCATCAGACACAAAACAAAAGCGTTTGTCTCCTCTTTTGCTTCCTCAGGAGCTTTTTTTCTGTGCTGGGGACTGCTAAGCTGCGCTGACTGCTACGCAGCTTCAGACTTTCTCTGCAGGCTTCACCCATCAGGCCAATCAGCAACAACTTCTATCTATTCCTAGCTATGAATCAGAGAACCTCGTGTTTAGTTTTCCACCAGCTCAGACAAAGCATGGGATCTACAGGATCACTGATCTACATCTCAGAAAACAGAAATAGTTTAAAACACAGCAATCCCAAAGAGACTATTCTTAAGCACAAATGGAATTACTTTTTAAATTTTCAAAGAATTTGTTTAGGCACGGAAAAATGTGTCTCTTTCTCTGGAACTCTAGATGGAAGGGAGGACCTATTTGCTCAGGAATCAACCATTAAATACGAAAAATGTTTCATATTTGAGATCTTTAAATGACTTCCTTCCTGTTGGAGACTTTTTAAGTTCAGATTCTATGCTAGATTAAAGCTAAGGAGTGCACATCATATTTTCCATTATCAGATGCTACGGATAAAGGTATGTATCACAGCCCAGGGCTTCATAATGAAGGACCAACAAGACCCTAAAGCTGAGCCTTGTGGGCAACCCAAGCACACTGAAGGGAAGGTCCACTCCTTGTCCAAAGCCCTTCCTTTCCACACTGGCCTGACAGGATCCCGTCCACTTCAAATCTGCCCAGTCTATGCAGCGCCTATGTTGCAATCTTATGCTGGGTCACTCTGTGTAATCTGTGGTTCTGGATTCTGGGGCATGTGCTCTCTGCCATTTTTCCTACCAGTAAACTCGAAAATCAACTGATTTCACAGGATCCCAGCTCATTCTTATTCTCAGCTGTCCCATTACCTTTTTACTCAAGGTTTTCTTTTAATTAGTATAGTACATGTTTAATAATACATAATGATTATATTCCTGTGGGGAGTTGGCACCTGTACCTATAATAGTTGATACACTATGTCAACTTGAGAAGTTTAGAAGTAAATGACTGAGCAGGTGGCCGGAGTTCTTACATTGTAAACATCCTGAGTCTGTGCAAGAGGAGGGCATGGAGATGGTACAAGTGCTACACCCTACACCAGGGGATGGATAGCCTGCTTACAATATATAAAGGTGGAAGAAAGGCTTGCTCTTTCCTCCCTTTTTGCTCTTGCTGTTTTTGCAGTTTTCTGTTGCCTCAAACTGTTGCCCCTTTGGTGCTGTCACCCTTCTTTGGGGCCAGCTGACCATGTACTAAAACCTCCACAAACTGTGAGCTAAATAAACCTTTCCTTCCTTAACTTCGAGTGTCAGGTATTTTTTTCTCAGCAGTGAGATAAAAGTAACCAAGACAGTACCTAACAAATTTCGATTTGTTTCCCTCCCTCCTCTCCCCTGTCCCTTTCGACCCATTCCCATTTGATGATCTCCCTACTTCCTATTATCTATCTTTTATTTTCCTCTGTTTATATTTTGGGGTTCTCATATTAGCGAAACTATGCAATACTTAGGCTTGTATGTGTGACTTATTTCACTTGACATTATGGTCTCAAAGCACACTCATTTTCCTACATGACTCATGTTTATCCTACTTATGGCAGGCTAGTAATCCATTTGTTCAAATACCACACTTTCTTTATCCATTCTTCTGTTGATGGACATAAAAGCCATTTCCAAGATTTAGCTATTATGAGTTACACTGACATAAACATGGATGTATCACTATAATATGATGCCTTTAATTCTTTAGGAAGATACTTAGAAACAGAATAGCCGGTTCAAATGAAATTTCTAGGTTCGGTTTTCTGAGGAATGCCCATACTGATTGCCAAACTTGAATTACTCCAAGCCTGTTATTTACGTCACCAACACCATCTTGATAGGTAATTTGAATTTCAGACTGATGAGTTGATAGTCAAGGAACAAATTAAGTCCTCTCAGGACCTGTATAGGATCTTCGCTGTGAAAACCTGCCAGGGTTCTTAGACCTGAAGCCCAAGAAATAATGGGAACCACTCTAGGATGGTGAAACCCTCAATTTTTCACTCTCACACACACTTGGCCGCCAGCAGTGCATGAATCTTACCACTGCAGTGTCCACCAGCTCAGGGCTCCAGTGGGTGGGCTCCAGGAAACGGATCTTGGTTACAGCCATCCAGATGCCTCTGTCTCTCTAGAGCCTAGAATTGGGGTTTGCCCTATGACCGCAATTCTCTGCCAGATTTTAAAAAGTCATTGACTTTCATTTTATGCAAAATTTTCTTTGTAAGGATGGGATTCACAACATCCACATTCTTTCCATAATAAAGCTGAAGTCAGAAATCCCACTTTTATTTCCTCAGATGCACACTCTGGGAACCCTGTTAGCATACTCTGAAGAAGTCCAGGCCATCTGAGGAGCCAACACAATGAACTGTTGTGCCAGCATTTCCTCACATCTTAGTCAAGATACACAAAATGACACCACACAGAAAAGAAACAAACTTTTCTTGCCTAGCCCTTTCCTAATCGAAGATTGATGAGGAAAATAACAGTTATTTTATTTCTCAGAGTTTTGAAATGGCTTATTTTGCAGCAGAATATTCCCAGAACAATTCTCAAGGGCCTGCTAATTTCTCAAAACTCAGCTCATGCCAATTTCCCCTGCACGTCCATGCTCCTAGATACATAATTCTCACCCCCGCCAACCTCCAACACTGCCCTCCTTCCCTGGGTCTGCGGCACCTACCAAGCTCTTTCTCTCCTCAAGGCCTAGCCTGAAACATCAAATTTCTTCTTCAACTGGCTGGTGACAATTCCTCCTTCTGCTCTAAGCATAAATGTCTCTTCCTCAACAAGTCTTCTGTTGTCCTCTCATCTAAGATATAGCCATTGCCCATCTCTCTCTCATAGAAATACGCACCACCCACCAGTCTTTCCCATTTTTCTTTCCCTTTACACTACTTGTAATTACAGATGTGTTCTTTATTAATTTCCACATCTTACATTACATGGCCAGCTCCATGAAAAGAGGGACTGTGTGAGTTTTGCTCACCACTACTTATTCATTGCCTGGCCAAGAACAGAAAACATAGTAGGAGCTTAGTAAGTACCTGAGATGGAAAGAGTAAGTAGACACTCCTGGCAAGTATTCCTTGTTTAAACCAATGGCATTACTGCCATTTGGGCCCAACTATTTCTCTATTAAAAGAGACTCCTGAAGTAACTTTTAGGGTTTTTCACAGCATCTCTGGTTGCTACCCACCAGATCCCAGTACTGCATCATGCCCCAGGCCGTAAAAACCAAAATACCGTCCAGAACTAGCACATGTATCCTGGTAAAGAAAATGGTCCCTAGTTAACAACAGCTAGTTTAGACTAGAACATGCTACTTCCTAGCAACCAAGAAAAGGACAGCAATAAAATGAAGTAACTCAGGAAGCAGAAGATGCTTTCAAATAAAACTGATCTCATCATCACAGACTCCCCCTAATTTTCCTCATAAATCCCTTAAAATGAAATAGGGAAGAGAGATTCTAGGAACCATGAATTTATGTGATTTGATCATTTAATAAAGGAAAATCACACTAACTGCTTTGAAGGAGTCAATGAAGACACTAATACCTTACGATTATTATTATTTTAATTATTATATTAAAGGCATTTTAATAAAGTGATCAAAGAACCTTGATAACAAAAGTAACAGAGGCCAAGACATTTAAATACTGTCTAATAAAAGTTATTCCTGCACAGTTTAGTCTAATAATTGAAGTCGTTGCTTCTTGCTTAATCAATAACCTCATTGTCACTTTTGTCAAAAAGATTAGGCATTGTTTGTTTTATCTGCTACAAGCTAAATGAAACCAGCTGTACCAATTAAGCAGGCTCTAATGCCTGTATTTCTGCTACAAAAGAAGCTATGGCTGAATCTGCAATTTGAGTAAGCTTTAAGGTTTTAAAAAATAAAATTAGCAGCTTTGGTGGGTAAGCTATTATCCACCTTGGACTAGGTAACAGCAAGAACCCAACCTTTTCAACTTTTACCCGCACACTAGGAACACAGATCTCAACACCTATGCACCAACTTCATTTACTCCATTAACCCCTTTTTTAAAATCCATTATGTCCTGCTAATCATTGTAATGCCTTATCGTGTGCTTTAAATTACAAAACTACATCCACCAAAGTATACTGCAGCGCCATTCTCATATTATATCCTGACAAATAGTGTGGTTAAGGGTTTGATTTCTGAAGTAAGCTACCATAATAATCTTAGGTGCACAAACCCAAAATCTAAAGGAAATCAGAGCAGACCTAAGGAGAAACAGTAGGCTCAGAAGCAACCTAGAGCAGAGTTTACAGAATGGGATCAGATTGGCCTCTCTTGCATGCAAAGTTCCTGGACGGAAACAGGTGACCTCTCGAGGAGCCTGGAAGTCAGTGTGGCAGTCCAGGTATCAACACTTAAGACTGAAACTTCAATGAGCCGGGAGTCCAGCATTTTCCATCTGGGGATTTCTGACAGCATTTTCCATCTGGGGATTTCTGACTTCAAACACCCCTTGATAGAGTTTCAATGGAGTTGACCTTTGGGGCAAGCAGTAAGCGCCACATCCTTTATCTCACATGTTCTGAAAAAGGTGGTTAACTACTGCTGCTTTTCTGCTCCCGCTGCTGCCTTTCTTCTCACCACTGCTTGTTTTAATTAACAGCATGTTCTTCCCCCTATTTCTCCTGGGGCTCTGAAGAGCTCTTTGAAATGTATTTAGTATATTTCTGTCTGAGTTTGGCTAGTCTCTCAATTTATGAGGTCATTTAATTCAAGTTCAATTATTCAGCACAAATTGGCAGAATGAAATGCTAAAAGAAGATTGGCACTTTCAATCACGTAAATCTCGTGTTACATAAAGTGAGCAAATTCCTCCATTGTGCTTATTGACCTCTGAGATAACAATTTACTGCTGGCACGAGCCAGTGTGGGCAGGCTTCCCCTTAGCAGGCTGCTGCAGGAGTGAGGCTCTGACATCTTCACTGCAACAGAAACCAAGGATAAGGAGAGAAAATGGCCTGATCAGGACCATCTGTGTGATGACTGAGACGAAGTAAGGCTAAGGACAGAACAAAGAGCAAGCTGTTTTTCCTCTAATGCCACATGCAGTCTGAGAAAATCAGAAGCAGCTATCATTTCACACCCCTCCCAAATTGCTAGGTTCACAGCTTTACCGGGCATGGGACTCTGGCATCTGGGGGAAGAGGGAATTCAAGGTGCTCCACCAGCAAATCCCATGGCAGAAGAAGAATATGGGGTCCACATCCTGACTTTGAGGGCTGAGCTGGGGGGTGGTCTCAGCTCCCACTTATAACAGTCCACTAAGCAAGCCACCAAGCCTTCCAAACTGTACTGCTTGAAGTCAATTCCACTTTAATACTTAAAAATGACCATGTTGCTTAATCGAACCTGCATAATATCAAGATGGATCCATTTACTGCTTAAGGCCATCACTGCTCAAAAAATTTAGTTTGATAACGAAAAGTGAAAATTCCACTGTGTTTTCCAGAAGAGCTGGGGGGGGGGGGATAAGCCACAAAAGGGAACCATGCCAAGGATCCTGCAAGGACACACAAGGATGAGGGAGACTTGATTTGTAAGCACATGAAGTTGTGGCTTTTGAGCTCCATCAGTCCCACCAGAAAAACCACACTGAAAATACGATTTGGTCAACAACATCCTCTTTTTCTTTTCAAACCCCATGGCACTTTAGTGCGGCATCTCTTGCTATATTCTAGTCTATACAGCATATACAGCATGCTAATTTATGTAGAACTATTTGTGCCTATATACCATCTCCCTCATGATTAAATTTTCCCAGGGCAAAATCCACATCTGAGTTACCTCTTTTCACCTACAGTATAAAAGGGCATTATTATATATATATATATATATATATATATATATATATATATATAAAATAAATAGTCATCACTGGTTGAATAAGTTTTAAAAACAAATCTCAATGTACAAAAGACAGGTAAACAGATAAAGGGATGATTTTAAAGTGCTGAATTAAAGACATTTTAAATGCCATGTATTTTTCAAATGAAAAATGTATCATCCAAGTTTTTCTGTGAACTATATTGAATGCTACAGGAATTTAAAGGAAAACACAATCAGACAACCAAATCAGAATGGAAATTAGTAATCATATATAATGATTAACTGCTTCCTTCCAACAAACACATTCATACAAACTACGAGTCAGCAATATTGGTCAAAACAAACAAAAAAATCTACTCAAATATAAAAATGTGCTTTTTAAAAAATAAACAAATTGCACTTTTGAGCGCTGTGTGTTGATGCAGATACAGTCGGCCAAAATTCTTTAGAAGCCAAACAATACCAAGTGGGCCACCTGTATAGAAATTTCATGTCACTGGTCCTCAACATGTGTCCTTAAGGAAGAACACATTCAGAATTTAACAGTAATAAACTCCCTATTTTTCCTCAAGTTTCTAAATCATAGCTCATTGCAACTCTTACAAAATTAAGATTTATACCAACCTTTGATAAGGGGAACACACTTTATTTAGGTCAGGTAAAAAAGAATGATCAGAAAAAAAGTAGCTGACATATACCACAGGTGGAAACAGAAGAATGTTGTCGTGAGCACCATGCCAAATTAGTGAAATCTGAAACTAATAACCATTACGGATTGAACTATGTCTTAAAAGAAGACATGCTGAAGTTTCAGTTCTCACCACCTTGGGCCGTGACCTTATTTGAACACAGGGCCTTTCCCAGAGGCAGAGTTGAAACAAGGTCTTGAGGGAGGGATTCAATCCAGCATGGCTATTGTCCTGAAGAGAAGGGGGAATTACACACAGAGACACACACAACACATACATTCACCCTGGAAGAACACCATGAGAGGATGAGGATGATGAGCAAGGGGATGAATTTACAATCCAAGATGCCAAAGATGGCCATCGCATTACCAGCCGTTCAGAGAGAGGCAGGAAACAGATCCTCCCTTAGAGCCCTCAGAAGAAATTCTGAGGGCTCTTAGAATTCTACCAACTGTCACCTTGGACTTCAGGCCTCTAGAACTGTGAGACTATAAACTTTTTTGTGGTTTGTGTTATGTCAGTCCTAGAGAACACAATGAACATCATGGCAAAATCCAAACATAACACATATAAATCGATAACATATATATCTCTAACTGAAATTCACAGGAATCTCTATAATTACAAGGCAGCTATAGCACATGAGAGAGAGCTGCTTTGGAGGATGATGCTAAAGATAACATTCAAAGATGGAGGCAGGGATCTAGACATTTATAGGAGATGGTGAGAAGTCCTGGAACAACGTCCAACATTTATTTTAGCTGGTGCTTTAAATCACAAAGCATTTCAAGAACACAGCAAACAAATTCAGCTCTCAGATCCCACTCTATGACACATACCATGAAAAGATCAAAAATACAGTGAATACTTTAATTTTTTTTTTTTTTAGCAAAACACATTACCATGAATGGTGGGATAGGTGTGTGTGAAGTGGGGCAGTATTTTGGATATTTTGAGCATTAGTAACATAATGTGTCTTTTACTGAGATAAAATCTTTAAGCACTCTTTAGTATATGTGCTGCCAAAGCGAGCACACTTCCTTGCATTTTTTGATCAACTCTTGTACTTTAATAATTCTTCACCCTGATGTTGCCACCTTAAAGCAAGCAAACACAGGCAGCTGGCCATCTCTTAAAGCACATGAGTGGGCAATGGCTTCCTTCTTCTCCAGTGAGAAGAAATTAAATATCACATATGCCAGCAGGCTTGAAACTCCTTGAGAAATGCTTACAAGACAAATCTAGAGCTGCTGGAGTAAAAGCTATCAATTGTCAAAAACTACCCCCCTCAAAGTTTATAGGCAGTTTAAATTCTTTTCTTTTATACATGTAGAACAGCTGAAAATTTTCTCATCTCTAAGATTTCAATATAAATCTTCTAGTTAAATGTTCAATGGTGTTATTAACTTCCATTTGTACAACAGTGAACCACATCTTTTGTGGGCAGGCAGTTTCAAGGGTTTTGGTCTGTTTCTTTCTAGTGGAAGAGTACATTTGCTTCTGTTTGAGTCACAATTAAAACAAGTCAGAGCATATGGAGGAAACATCTGTATTATTCAAGAAGGACCAAATCTTTGCAAGGCCTTCCACTATGTATAAGCAATAATGGTATAATAGTTAGGGGAAAATGCCTTCAAGCCAGACAGACACAGCTAAAATAAGCTCTGGTGCTAACCACCTGTGTGAACATGGCACGCGACCTCTGCATACACCAAGATTCCACGCTCCAAAGGAGATGGTAACAACATAACCCATGACTAGAGTAGTGGGAGGACTAAATGAGGCAAGGGTATTACTGTACTTTAAACAAAGCAGTTGTTTAATAAAGGGCATTTAACATCATGTTATTAGCCTTAAATTTACAAGTATGTTTTATGCAGTAGAGTATTACTATCTTCCCTTAGGAAAGAATATAAAAACATGGGACACAAGCTCTGATAAAACTTGCTTGACAATCAAGACAATCAAGATTCTGACGTTCTATAATTCTCAAGCAATTGGTTAAGCCATTAACCCTCTTCTGGGATTTGTTTAGTTTTCCTTTTTTTTTTTCTTTTGGGACCGGGGATCAAACTCATGACCTCACGCTTGCCAGGCAGGTGCTTATGCAACTGAGCTAAATACCCGGCCCTTGTTTAATTTTCTATTCCCCATAATATTAATGTTTCATTCAAATAAAAAAATCAAAATTTTAACAGCTTTCAAAATTAATACTATTATTTTTAACTTATAGTATTTCCGTATTTCTTTACCTATATATATTCTTCCATAGGGAATATTTTAAAAGAAATATTTCTTCATTTTCTAAACTTAAAAATCATGAAAAACCTAAGATTATTCTCTAAAATAGCCAGATTACATAAATGAGCACATATTCAAAATTTCCAACTATGTGTTTAGATTGATCTTCCACAGAATTTTTGCTTCTTTTTTACTCAATTAATTTAGGTTTAAAAAATCGTATCTTCTATAAAGACTACTAAAAGATGCAACACAGATGGTTTACAAAGATTTCTTTTCAATATCATTTGGTAATGTTATTTAGGCTTATGTGTCCTGTAGTTATTTCAGAAACAGCATTGCCTTTTCCACAAACTACATGCCAGTAAATATGGATTTCTGTCCTTAATCAGGTAGGGAGAGAGACAATACCCATTCGAAACATACGGCAGTGAGATTTTTAAAAATCCAGATCTGTGTCCTGACCCCAGAACAGCAATGGGGAGGGGAAAACAAGGAGGAAAAGGGTGGCTTCCTTGTGGGAACAGATGCAGATGATGCCAAAGACGACAGACAGAAAGAGAAATTGGTAGTTTTTTTTAAACTAAGTGACTTTTGAAATATGAAGTAAAAGCACAATTTAAAAAGACACCAAGATGATATACATTTGGTTTTTGTAAAATCATTACTCTTATACCTAACACTAAACATCCATGAGGGAATAATCCTATCATTCCCCTAGAAATGAACTGTCACTAGAGGGTTCCAACTCCACCAAGAAAAAGAAAACGAAGCTGTGGGGAGCAGATAAACAGAAACAAAACCTGGACAAGCCTGCGAAAGCTTGCTAGCAGGACAACCCATTGCACTGGCTTTCATGTTTGTTTATAAAAAGCAAGTGAAGAGGCTATTTTATGATCACTTACTTAAATACACTGCTATTTAGAATTAAGAGAGCAGATACAATTTACATATTAAAAAAATATGAACTTACTTGCTCTTCCCTTTGTAAACTGTAGCATAAGATCCTTCCCCTAATTTTTCCAGTTTTTCATATGAGTCAGCTTTTCCAAATTTGGGACTTGTTGGCTATAAGTGAAGCAGACAAAGGGTAAGCAAAACCGATTGTATCATATTAATTAACAAAATAAATATTCTGATTTTACTGAAAATGTACAGATTCTCTGTCACTTGTTAAATAACTTTTTTGCAAGTTCAAAATATTTATTTTTAAAAACATAATAAACAGAGTATAAAATCCAATATATGCAAATGAACACATGTAAAATTAAATTTACCCATAATCTAACCAAGAAATCAACTATTTTGATATCTCTTCCAGTGTTACCTTGCTGATAACTGCTTTTTCTTTTTAACACAGCTGGGATTTCACTATACATACTGTCTTGCCATCTGCTTCTTTTTTTTTTACTTTAGAGTCAATATATCATGAACATTTTCCATGTGATAATTCTCTAAATTTAGAACTGGCGTACCGTGATCAATGGGTCGAATCTAGCTACCACCTATGTTTGCACAGTTTATAAATTTAGGGTGGTTTTTTTAGGTGGCAGTATCAAAAAGATAATTTTATATTATGTGAGAATTATAGGAAAACTGAACTTTAGTGACCATAAAGTTTTATTAGAATGATCATGCTCATCATTCACACATTGTCCATGGCTTTTAGATATAACAGAGTTTTTATTGCAATAAAGCTCATAAGACTGACAAAGCTGAAAATATTTACTATTTCACTCTTGTTGTAAATCGCAGCTGCATATTATTCAATCATAGAAAGGAACCTTTTCCACACCTTTTAGAGATAATACAAATAGATAATCAAAGATACATCATTTGTATATTATCACACAAAATGGAACTCCCTTGTGTGTACATTATCCAATACTTAAAGCTGAAACAAAACTACTCCTCAAGATAAAAAAGTGGTAAGATGGCTTTTGCTGTGCTCAGTCCCTAGCCAACTTCAACCACGGAGCAATAAAAGATGAATACTGTCCTCCATGGGGCAGAAAGATGCAGTGACACTACAAAAGGGTGATACCAAAACATGACTGAGTTACAACTACATGAGCAATTCAAATCATCTGATTATAGGCATTATCTGAGCACAGTACATAGATAATTCATAAAAAGTTACTAAAGCTCATGATAATTCATAAATAACCAACTTTAAATTTTTAAAGCATGTTGGCAGTACATAATGATTACATTTACCTTGGGGAGTTGGTACATAACCATATTCATCTTTTTTTTTTGGCCCCTTCCCCTCTCATCGCTCCCTGTTCCAACTTTATTCCTCTTTCCATTTGGAAAAGCTCTATTTCCACTCTTTAACTGTTTTTAAATTCCTTTTCCCTTCCTTCCTTCTTCTCTCCCTCCATCTCTTGATCCACTTCCCATTTGAGAAAGATCTCCCTATTTTCTCTTACCTTATATTTTGTTCTTTATTTACATTTTGAATTTCTGATATAAAACAAACTGTACAATATTTACATTTGTATGCCTGATTTATTTCACTTAACAATATGGTCTCAAAGTGTATCCATTTACCTACAAATGCCACAAGTTTATCCTTCCTTATGGTAAAGTTGTACTTCATTGTATGTAAAATGTAGTATTTAATAACCAACTTCAGAAGTTTGATAAAGGAAACCTTAATCCTAAGACACAACACTACTTTTGGGTGTGATCCTGAACCACTTATTTAAAAACGCATTATCAGGGCAATGATTTGGACTCCCATCATTTTTAAGGCGTCTATGTGGCAGTTTAAATATATACTCTTATCTCTTTCTCACTCAAAATTCTTTATGGTGACTGAAAAGACATCTGTAAAAAAAAAAAACAATCAGAAAAGGAAAAAAATGGCAATATCTAATTTGAAATTTTGAGGGCAATGTATAAAGAATCAGGATCAAAACTTCAGAGCAAAGCCCTGACATTAAACGAAGACTATCAGAGGACAGAAGCCAGATCTTGTGAGTAAACACAACACTGGTCAACACAGTGAGCACACGCAGTCTTCCCAGGCAGGCTACACAGGGACAATAGAAAAGGAGACAGCTGAGAATGCAGTATTTGGAACAGAGAGGCATAACAAAGAATTAACCAACATGCAGAGAAAAGGCATGGTTTCTCTGTCCCCTGAACTGTAAGCACTGCCTCTTTCACACAGTCAACAGAGATAAATTAGAGAAAATGGAATGAGCTATTGATGATTCTTGAAATACAAAGATGAGTGTACAACCAAAAATCACAAACATTTCAGGAAAATTGATATCCTGAATGAAAAGCACCAAATTTAATGGGCAGGTAAACTAAAGCCCAGGAAAGCAAATCCAGAGCACTGTGTAAAGGTAAGCATAACTTTGAAGATATCACATGTATGAAGAGATGACAGCCTTTAAAGAATTAACACTGGTCTGGGGACGTAGCTCAGTGATGGAGCACTTGCCTGTCAAGTGCAATGCCCTGGGTTCAGTCCCCGCATTGCCAAAACATAAAATTACATTTAAAAAGAAACAACTAGAAATCTTAGAGTTTAAAAATTTATTCAGCAAAATGAAATATTTAATGGACAGTAAATAGAAGAATGAGCGTAATTGTAAAAATAATAAGCTCAAACTTTGAAATGAATTCTCCCAGAAAACTTGAGTTACTATATTTAAGTAGAAAAATTATTCAACAAGCACATTTTTACAGACAACAATGGCTACCAAAAAAATACCCAAAATTTCCAAAATTAAAAGAGAAAAAACTTTACTAATATATTTAAATCACTCAAGTGCGCAATAAATACAGGGTAATTTTACCTCACACTGGGAAAAACATCTAGAAAGTTCCATGTTGTCACAAAATAAAACTTGTTTGGACTGATGGAAAACACACAGGAAGACAAAAACTTGCAAAGAAGAAATAATATCATGTTGAGATTTCTTGACTCCATCAGGACAGACTTCATACACTAACTCTTGAGGCACAAAATTTTTTTAGTATGTTTATAAACTCTTAAAAAGCAGTCACTAGATTTATACAAATAAAATGCACAAATTTCAAACAAATTAAAGAAAACAGAATAGAAGAAAAAAGTGCAATGAAGGGAGAAGGGGAGGAGTATGAGGACTAGCTCACATTCAGAAGCCGTACTAAGGGAAATACCATCAAATAAAAAGGAAGTTGATATAAACATATCAATAATTACAATAAACATAAATGAATCAACTTCCTCTCAAGATAAAAGCTCAGATTAAAAAGCAAGAGGATTCAGCAATATGCTATTTAGAAGATACAGAATTAAAACAGAAGAATTAATCTAAAAATAAAGGAATAAGGATAAAATACAGCTAAAAATATTTTTTGAAAATAGTACAATACATACCAATAGCAGGCAATAAAAAATTCACAAAACAGAACGCTCCAGAGATTCAGCAATGGTGGAACTCAGGCAGCTTATTTGCCCGCCCTCTTGGTAATCACCCCAAGCTTGGGCCAGGAGGCTCCCATGAGCCTACCAGCACGCGGTCTGAGAATCAAACACCACCCCCCCAACCCCGCACGGGTAGCTACTGGGGATAGATGTCTCAACATCTCTTGAGAGGATGACCATATGCAATACAGCAAATATGGGGGATTTCCTTGTATCTTCTGTCTGAAGGCAAAGGTTGTTTTCACTGTTTTGTTTTGTTATGTTTGTTTTGCTCTATTCAATATTTTCTTTCAATTAGTTTTATAATGTTGTTTTTGGTTTGATTTTGCTAGTGACTGGACAACTATTGTGAAGATAATTAGATATACTATAGTACCTATTACTACCATCCCAGTATCCTGCTGTGAAGTTCTGTATTAATTTCACTGCATTGTCTTTATTGGCTTTGTTCTGTCTTGTTCTGTTGCATTTTTACTATTTTCAAAATAACATTTTTTTTAAAAATTTCACAAAACAATAAATGAAGTTGCTATTTCCCACAAAGTAAATCTTAAATCTACTAATAAGTGTAATAATCATAAACTAATACATAGCTTTGAAATACGTGAGAAATCATCCAGTCTACAATAACAGAAGACAAACATTTCTTAATATTAACAAAGCAAGAAGATAATCAATAAGTAAAGAATATACAGACTGAATATCAGAATTAGCATGTTACTGTAAGATATATTAAAACATGGTTATATTCCTTTTAAGCATACATTTAACATTAATTTTAAAATGATCATAAATTAGCCTATAAAGATCTCAATACTGAAAACTACAGAAACACTGTGGTTCAACTTCCTTTTCTGAATATGATGCAATAAAATTACATATTACGAGTACTGTTAAAGTACACTGAATTTGAGATTATCTCTAAATGAGTGGATTATAGCTGTCTTGCAAAACAGTTTGTTACTATAGCAACGCTTTCATCTTTATATAACATCATGCTGTTTACTTTAAATATATATAAAATCATATATAAAACATAAAATCATATATAAACATATATAAAATATATATCATTAAAAATGATAATATAAAAAGAAAATGAAACAGTTCATCATCAAAAGTTAAAAAGGATACACCTAGAAAACAATGCTAAATGAAATAAACCAGACACACAAGCTTAAATACTATATGGTATCTCTCTTTAGGTGATATGTAAATAAAGAGCAACATAAAGGACTCATAGAAGCCAAAAAAGAAAATCAAAAGTGAAAATTCATGAGGAAACATGAGGACATAACATTTTAGGACCTCTGGAATGTAACCAAATCAATATAAAAATGAAAATTTAAACATATGTACCTAGTATGTGATTTAGACTTCAAACTGTAGCTAGAAAAGGAGCTAAAATGATGTAGTAAGCAGAGATTTAAAAATGAGACATTCATGTAATATGAAGAAAAATATAAACATGATCATTAAAGCTTAATGCTATTTGCAAAGACCATTAAGAGACAACTCTCTGCAGCTTAAAATAAAAGCAAACCAATAAAGATTAAACATTCAAAAGAGATGATTACTCAGGAGAAACAGATCTTCTGTTGTCAGTAGCTAAGCTAGAATTCTATGTATAGTTTTATACCAAAATACTTAAAATTTAGAAAACATACACTGTCTGTAGAAGTATCATGTACCCAAATCTATTGCTGCAAAATCAAAACAAAATAAGCACAATCAATTTTAAACAACAAAAATGTTTAAATTCAACAGGCTAATAAGAGCAACTTCTTCTAAAATTTAGCTAATAAATAATTACGAAGTTATAAAAAGCAGAAACCCTACTGCATCATAAAAATATTAACTGCTACCAAATAAATTTGTGAGATTAGCATAATTCTATTATCAAAATTCACTCCTTATCTAATCAACTAAAAAAGAAGCCAAGTATGATGAACATAAAAACAAAAATTTCAAAAAACATAAAAGATGATGACTTTCTTCAAGTATGCTAAGGAAATCATGGCCAAGTGAGAATTGTTTCATGAATTCAAGAATAATTCAGCATCTAAAAATCTACTGGTACATTTCACTACTACATAAGAGAAAATAAGGTAAATATAATAAATTCTTAAAAATTCTTAGGGGCTGGGGATTTAGCTCAGCAGCATAAGTGCCTGCCTGGCAAGCATGAGGCTGTGAGTTCGATCCCCAGTACCAAAAAAAAAAAAAAATAATAATAATTAAATTAAATTAAATTTTCTGTATACCCGAAACAAAAACAAAATAAGAAAAACTATGGAAGCACAAGCAAAGTGGAAATAGTTTAACAAACATGATTTTAGGGTTTTAGGCTTGAACTCCATGGTAAAGTACATGTGAGGCCACAGGTCTGGTCTCCAGCACTGGGGGAAAAAAAACTAAAACAAACAAAAGAATCACTGCCCAAGACAACTTTATAGTCTTTGGGTGAAAGATATGCTTCATTATCATATTAAAGAACAGGACAAGGAGTCGCTGTAGACAGACTATTCAAGAATCGCTGACGATTGATCACCGGAACATGCTTTGCACTCACTGCCAAATACACCTCTACTCGGCTGAATGTCAGGGCCCTGCAATCAGTGACATGTATTGTAGAAAACAAACACATGTACATTCCTAACACCCTATTCATCTGGCAAGAGCCTACAGCCTCAATGGCTGAGCCACGACAGTATATATAAACTTTCATGTTGTTAACTTTCTTAATACAGCTCATTCTGCGAAGGAAAAAAAGTCAGAAAATGTGTATGGAACTAAAGATTTTGCTAACTGTAAAATCAAATCTTTTAAAGTGCATATGACGGATGATCCTGGAAGCTGCACTTGGAGAGGGAATCTCATCAGGAAACTTCCATTAAGAGGGCAAAGAATAAATTTCTGTCAGGCCCAGGTTTTAACCCAGCCTATCTCATCTGGGCAGTGATTGAACATCATAGGAAGAATGACCATGGCAAATGCAGAAACAACTGCTGGAAAATTTAGTAAAGCCCATGAGCATGTTTTCAGGGTCAATTACTCAATCTGCCACCGTGGAGAACACCATAGTAACCATTTCCTGAGCAAAGTATCTGAGGAGGTGTCAATTTCACTCTATGATAAAATGCCACTAATTTAAGTAAGAAAATAATAGAACTCTTGCCTTTACAAAAACAGAATCTCCAGAACCAGAAGACACTGCCAGCATGATCTACTCTAATATAAACAGAAAAGCCCCCAGTAAGATTAATTTGCCCAAGACCATCCACTGTGTCTCAATTAAATACATTATTTTCCTCAGAGTAAAATTCATCTATTTAATCCACTCTCATTTAGGGCCGAGTATGAGAAAAAAATTAGTAATAAAAGCTTTTTAATTACAGTATTTTAAGAAAATATGCTAACTAAAGATGTCCATATGAAAATATAAATGCATACACATCTGTATCTCTACATACTGTAAAATATATACAATACTACATAATACATATGTTTGCTAGAGCTACCAAAACACCATAGACAAGGTGACTCCAACACTAGTAAACTGCATTCCTCCTGGTCCTGGGAGCCAGTCCTAGGTCAAGATATTGACCACTCTGGTTTCCCTGAGCCTCCCCTGGGCCTGCAGCTCTGCCCCTTCTTCCCCTTCTCACCGGGTCATCAATGCCTTTCCTCCAACTCAGCGCAACCCTTGGTGCCTCTCTGCTTCCTATAGGGGCACCCGTCCTAGGATTAGGGTCCGATCTCAATGATCAACTCAGCTAAACCACATCTTCAAAGACCTTATCATCAGGTACAGTAGCATTCAGAGATACTGGGCATTGAGATTTCAACATCAAAATTTACGTTGTCATAATTCAGCTGATAACTATATAGATAAAGAAGAAACAGCCAGACAAAACTGTTTCAAAATTGCATACATTGTCATAATTCAGCTGATAACTATATAGATAAAGAAGAAACAGACAGACAAAACTGTTTCAAAATTGCATACAGACAGGAATGGAGAGAGGCAAAGAAAAAATGGAAGGTTATGATTTGCTTTTCAAGGAATTTAGCTCTCATGTCAGTTAAATTATGTAATGACAGTGATGAGTTTCTGAGGTCTAAGCAGTACATTCATTTAGGGTCCCTTATTTTTTTTCTTTCAAGAAACATATAAGATACAAACGATGTGGTGAGCTGAATCAAGTAAAATTTAATGGAAAATTACATGTAAAGTTGCCTGACTAGTCCTGTGTGGGTTATGTTCTCATGCATTTTTCATCACCAGAAACAGCTTGCGAATGTCACACTTTACCATCACCCTCCTGAGCCCAAGTTTTAAATAGAAATTTTAAAACCTATACTAAACTTCAGTATAAAATGATCTTCAATATTGTGTTCACAGTTCCACTCTAAATTATTTAAAATCAGAATGAGAGGTCTGTGTGTTTGCTTTTGTGCTCCTTTAAGAATGAATCCAATCTAAGTTAAAGGGAAAAGTGGCTGCAGAAAATTACCTCTTTACACCTATTAGGAGATAAACTGCTAATGCATAATCAGAGCAAGTACGAGATACAGTCCTCACAGAACTGTCAGAGAGAATAGATGCCAGCATCTTTTTCCTCTGGGAAAGGTACAGATACTATCCTAAAAATTGTGTATTTCACTCTTCATAATCTGCCTTGTATATGGAATTAAGACACAGACCTTACTATTTTTAAAAAGTAGACAGGAAATTTTAAAAACAAGGACAATTTTCTTGTTAACACAAATGATTTTTATTTATTCACAAGCAGAAAATGTTAACGGTACAAAGTAGTCTATTCACTAACCAAATGGATTTGGATACCTTAACCGCCACAGTAAAGGTACATTTTATTAACACTGCAATGGCTGAAAATTAATATTTTGCTACATTTGGTGGTTTTTAAAAAGTCAATTATTTACCCTGTGAAACTAATACATAGTTATTCTGGAAATACACTGTAATTTGCAGATCAATCATACTGAATTCACAGGAAGATAAACACATATAATTTAACTCTAAAATTGTCCTAATCTACAAAAGAATGCTCCTCTGGAAAAAGCCATGTCCACAAGGTAGTCTGAGCTTCAAGACTTAAGAGTCTTAAAAACTGAGTATCTTATTTTAAGGATTCATAAATAGTCTCATTTGTAATTACTATGCCTATAAATAAGGAATTCAAATGACAAGTTTTTAAAGAGGTCAGTAATATAATCTTTCCTATCAAATTAGCAAAATAAAGAATAATTCAGAAGGAGAGGTTCTATTTTAATAATTGAAGTGCAGGCTTTTCATCTACCTTTTTTTCTTCCAACTGTATTAAATCATCACGCTTAACTAATGATACTGGATCAAACTAAGACATAGTCAATCGCAAATATTATCTTCTGTTCTTTGATATCAAGTGTGTGGATGGCCAGGAAACAGCTTTACAGAACAACTAGTCTCTGCTTATCATTGCCTTACTTATAACGCAGTCTTCACATAACACCTTAGTGACTTGGAAATACAGAGGGCTAATCTGTAATTGCTGACAGACACTAACCACATGGAGATGTGGAATTGAATGAGATAAAGCTAATACATTTTTTAGAAACAGAATAAAAGTGCAGACAACCACCAATTGTCTAGACCAGTGGAGGGGAACATAGGCTTGGTAATGGAAAGCACAGATAATGTTCCAGTTGAACAGTATTTGCCACCCTGCCATTAAGGTGTTGTCCCTGGACCTTGGCACCTTGGCTCATTATGTAACAATGTCCAAAACAACTAGTAAATACTGCATATTTACTGTATGCAGTCTTTGAGCGTTATATACATTACATGAATTTAATCCTTGTAATACCACTGTGAGATTGGTTCTACCATTCCTATTTGAACAAAATAATGAAAGGACCAAAGAAATAAAGTAATTCATCTAGGAACTTACTGGCAGTACTAGAATTTGAAATTTTTAAAAAATTATCAGAACCAAGTCTATCTTTTTAGCACTATCATACTGTTAGAATATTCCTATGGAGTCCCAGTCTGGCCTATATGGAGGCAATATTAACTAGGATTAGGTCTGTCTTCTACTGAAACCCTATCAACAATTTAAAGGAGGAAAGGCTTATTTAGGCTCATTTCAGAAATTTCATTCCATAGTCACTTAGCCATGTTATTTTGGATCAATAGCTGCATAACACATCATGACAGGAACATCTGACAGAGGACGCCCATTCACTTCATGGCAGCCAGGAAACCAAAGAGAGACAGAAAGTGGCATGGTCCTCATATTCCTTTCAAGGGCACAACTCTCTAACTTCTTTTCACTCCTAAAGCAAAGCCTTCAACACAAGGCCTATAGGTGACATTTAAGATCTAGACCATAATATATTGAATGCAGGAAAACCACAATTAAGAGGACAAGGGAGGAGGGATTCAGCCATGGCTATGTGAACCCATTAAGCAAGGACTTAAAGTCAAACCAGACTTGGCTAATTATTCCCTTGCCTTTGACTTCCACAACAGGCTTTAGTACCCAGTCCTTATACTCCTGTAACAGACACACTCCAGGAAGCCACAGTTAATAGGCAACTTGTTTATAAAGCATATCTAAGGACAGAGAGATGAGCCCAAATGTCACACATGTTAACATGCAGATGAGGGCCATGGTTATACCTGAAGCAATACCAAGAGGAAGCTACAAGAAGAATGGAGTAGAATTGTCATTCACAAGTCTGTACATTCTTCCCCTCTCTGCGGAATAGATCTGTATATCAGAAGCAGGTTTTCATGGTGATTCAAAGAAGTAAATTTTGAGCAACTTGTAGAATGCATAGAGAACATTAACTTAACTAAGAAATTCTGGAAATATGTTCTCTTTAAGCTCAGCTTATAATAGTGCAACTCAATGAAATCCCTTCTAAAATTGGGCTGGCAAGATGGGCAGTTTATCTTCAGACTCCCAAAAGTTGTAGCTACTGAAGAGCACAGACAAGTTGAGGAATGACAGGGAAAGGCTATGCAAAGTTTATCACATCAGTGAGAGCATTAAACACTACCCAGGGAATGGTACGGGGAAAAGTAGGTAGGTCATCCAAAAAAAAGTCTGAAACAAACAGTTACCTTGAAAGATACCAACTGCAATAAACTGAGCATTTTTACAGTTTTCCAGAACTCTGTCTGGAAAAAAAAGTCAGCAAATATAAACTAGTATTACTGCCACTGCTATAAAGGCATTGTTAGATCCCTGAGTGCAGTCATGGCTCCAAACACATGCAAGAGCCAGAACTATTTATACAGATATATGTACCAGTATGGATGTGGTTAAAATAGTTTCCACACCAGGGTACTTCCAAGAAACAATGCTTTCTTCATTAAAATACTAGGTGTGTTGCCACACTTTCAATTGTTTCTTCCTTCTCAAATCTACTCTTAGAGACTACTCAAGATAAGTAATATTGAAACAGCTTAAAGATATGAATTAATCCTGGTGACTCATAGGTAAAGGGATTCCCTTGATATTTACCACAGTTACATCACCCACCTTTAAGAATAACAAATTCTGTGCCAATACAGCTCTCATCCTTTCTCATTTTTACTAAATGATATGAAATGATCTCCCACTGTGTTGTGGGAGATATAAAATGGTGTTACACAAGAAGTGTCAATGCTTCCACTTTATCTCAAATGGAAATACAATAGAAATTAGTTTTTTCACAAAAAAGTATAATAAAACATCCTTTTCTCTCAACAAAGGGCAGAGAACAAAAAGACAGCAGGCAAAAAGACAGAAGCAAATATTGTACCACTCTGCTAAATGACAGAAAGAAACCTTCTCCAGTTTGATCGGGAAAGAGAAAAGACATTTTTCCAGGTCATATAAAAGGCTGTTAGATGACTAACTTGAAAATAGTACAAAGCAGTATCTACACAAAATAATGCAAGTGCTCTGATACAAGCAATGCAAGTGATCAGAAAGAAATCCCAAATTGAAGCAGGATAGGGTACACCTCTTACGAAACTCACAAAAGAGAATCCAAAGGAAATTAAACCCAATGCATAGTTCTCCATTTTTGGAATTTCTACAACAATGCAACACAGTGAAATGTGTTCTATTCACATTCTTGTCCACTGAATTTTTCTACAAATTTCATGCAAAAATTCAAAAAATTTAAAACTTTAGCATAAAATACAACAGAAAAGAAAAATACAACAGAAGAGAAACAAAAAATGCCAATTAAACTCAATGGAATAAACATATATTTATATCTCCACCCTACTAATCCACATAGAAATGACAGTAAAGTTGTAACGTGTAAGACCAAACAGAATGAATAAGATAAAGAAACAAAAGTCTGAGAAGGGAGATGAGTAATGAGAAGTCACTCGCTAGCATAGATAAAGCTAGAGTAGTTTGATACCCACAAGACCAAAATCCTAAGCCAACAAGAAGTCAATTCATACTTCAGAATCCCAGGAATAACAAAAAACTGAAGGTCTAGAGTACATCTCAGTGGTACAGCACTTTCCTAGTACATACAAGGTCCTTGGTTTGAACCCCAGCAGAGAAGCAATAAAAGAACCGGAGGCAGAGGCCCAAAGTGGGCTAACCGCTAAATGATTAACGGAATCAAGAAAGGGGTCATTTCTGCTAGACTTTTTCAGACAAGTGTCTGTCCCTCTCTGAAAAGGCTTAATCAGAATAGCTCAGAAACATGACACAAGCACAGTGGATATGATGATAAAAGAGTCATGTGCAATGAAAACAAGACCAAAAAAGTCTGTATAGAAAAGCAGAAAGCCCTGCGAATCACAGTGATTCTCTCAGAATAATGGCAGCTAGGCTTTCATGTCCTAAATACAGGAAGGTAAATCCATGAGGGAGAACCATCATCTAAGGGAGGAAAACAGCTCACAAGAGGCTAACATTGGAGGGTACTCCTATCAGATGATTAGGCCTTCAGTAAAATGCCCCATGCTGAAGCCCACCAGCTGACAAGCCACCCAGGCATAGGGGGCATAGGCATAGGCATAGGCATAGGCATAGGCATAGGCATAGGCATAGGCATAGGCATAGGCATAGGCATAGGCATAGGAAAAATGCAACTTTTTCCTAATCCACACACA
>PVJX010001206.1:0-62659 GCA_004027295.1 Dolichotis patagonum | reverse complement strand
GAAAAAAGCAAATAAAAAGAGATGTAAAAATAAAAATTAAATAATTAATGAAAGACTATCCTTCTGAAACTGGAAAGAAATTCATTTCAAAATAAAAATCACTGAATACCAAGAAAAGGTTCATGCCAGATTTTAAAGAAGGTAATACAAAACAAATTAGGACTCAGAATAGTCCTTTGGTTTTCAATAACAACACAATACCTTGAAAAAAAAAACAATTACAAAACAAGGCTTTCAAAATTCTAAGAAAAATAATCTTTTAAAATAGAATCATATATCCAGTAAGGTTAGTATTATATATGATAAAATCAACATGTTATTGGCATAAAAAAAAAAGAATTGAGGTTCAGTAGAACAGATTAGAAGATGCAGACACAACTACAAACACATTCAGCCACCTTATCTTTGACAAAGAAGCCAAACATGTTCACTGGAAGAAAGATAGCCTCCGTAACCAATAATGCTGGAAAAAAATTTAAAAAAAAAAACAAATAATGCTAGAAAAACTGGCTTTCCTCAAGCTAAAGACTAAAACTAGACCCATGTCTATCACCATGCCCTAAAGTCAAAATGGACTGAAGACCTAAATATTAAGACAAAAACACTAATTTAGTGGAAAACAAGGTAGGTAGAAATCTTGAAGACATAGGGGTAGGCAGACAATTCATGAACAAAACCCAAACTACATGGGAAGTACTTCAAAGAATCAATAACTGGGGTCTAATCATATTTAAAAAGTTTTTGCACATCAAAACAAATCATCAAGTGGAAAGAAAACCCACAGAGTAGGGAAAAATTTTAGCCAACTCTGCCTCAGATAAAGGACTTCTATCTAGAACATACAAAAATTTGAAAAAACTCAGGCCTCCCCAAATTCAAAGACCTACTCCAAAAATGAGCATTGGAGATAAATACACACTTCTCAGATTAAGAAATACAAATGGCAAATATATATATGGAAAAATATTCAACATCATTGGTCATTAGAGAGATGCAAATTAAAACAACACTGAGATTCTATTTCTCTTCAGAAAGAATGGCTACCATCAAAAAATCAACCAATAACAAATGCTGGCAGGGCTGTGGGGAAAAAGGAACCCTTCCCTACTGTTGGTGGGTCTGTGGACTGATATAACCACTGTGGAAATCAGTGTGGAGATTCCTCAAAAAACTAGGGTTGGAGAGATGCCATTTGACCTAGCTATTCCCCTTCTGAGTATCTTCCCAGAAGAATTAAAAGCATCAAACCACAATGATATATGTGCACCCATGTATATAGCAACACAATTTATAACAGCTAAATCTTGGAAATAATCCAAATGTCCATCAACCAAGGAATGAATAAAAAGATGTGGTATTTTTATACAATGGAGTAGTACTCAGCTATACAGAAAGATAAACTTGAGGCTTCTATAGGTAAATGGATGCAACTAGAGACCATACTCAGAAGTGAAATAAATTATAGACTTGCATGTGTAAGCATCATATTGCCTTCCTAGTGTAAAAAGCTGAAGAGTAAATAAATAAGATCAAAAATGTAAAAGTGAAAAAGGAAGGAACTGCTCAAAAGGAAAAAGCAACTGGGATGGGAGAACTCATGGAGATTAGTAGTATGATTATATATATATATATATATACACACACATATTTATATATAGCATTTATATATAGTATTTACTATATATATATACTATACTATACTATATATAGTATAGTATTTATATATAGTAGTATGATTATATATATATATAGTATATATATATATATATATATATAATCATACTACTAATCTCTATGAGTTCCACAAAAAGAACAGCTTGTGTTTTTAATTGCTTCATCATTTTTCCATGTCTATATCTTGTAATCTGAGCAACTACTTTTGAAGATAACTAGTGTTAATTTCCTATTATTTTGTTTTGAAATTCTGTATCATTTTTATTTTTTTGGTTATAAAATAAAATAAAATAAAAACATACTCCAGGGACTGGCAACAACAACAGAAGATGAGTATAATAAATTTATAGTGATGTGTGCAAAAAACCCATCTCTTTTTCTCAGAAACTTTTGGAAGATGTGCTTCTATGAACCACTGAAATAAACCAACGACAAGAATGACAAGAAATCCAGGTAACAAAAAACCCAAAAAAAGGAAAAAAGTCTCAGGAAGATGGTGACCAGAAACCTCAGGACCACAGGCTTGCAGACTGATTAATCTATATCAGATTAGGACCACAGAGAACTGCAAAGAGAGTCTCAGGAGAAAATGATAAAAGTACCTGATTCTGATTTGCTTCAGAGGATTTTCACTGTTCTGTTAAAAAGTTCCAGGCCACAAGTTGTAAGTTAGGTAATATTAATGATATTAATTAGTAGATTCAATAAATGAAAAGAGAAATTACAACTAGGAAAGAATGGAAATTTAATCACAGTACACTTTGCTTCCTTACTATGAACAATATTTATTTACATCACCAACGGCACAGTGCCTCCCTGGCAAGCATGAAGTCCTGAGTTCGATTCCCAGTACTCAAAAAAAAAGCAAATATATCACCAAAAATCATAAATACTGTACATTATTTTAAGCCAAAATGGATAAATATACTTGGAAACAGAAATATAATAGAGAAAATCATCTCCATGCGTTTTTTTATTCTGTACTAAAGTCACTTTCCCTCCAACGCTGCTTCCTCAATCTTCTCCTTCCTTTGGCCTTATGAGCCTGCACTGCACAGAATCTATTCCAAAATCTTCTCTCAGGGCAAGAAAGTGCTTCAATTTGTCATTTTGGAGAAGAGACAGGAGTAAAAGACTGTCCCAGTACCGTCAGATCGCTACAGATCTCCTCCTGTTCTTCCATTCACAGGAGCCACCAACATCCCCTGGTGGTGGCTGTTGCAGCCCTGAGAATGTCCTAACAAGCCACCAGTAGGTACCTGATGACAGCTGGGGAGTTCCTGATTCTAAGAGGAGTCACCAGTCTCCTGCCTTCCTCGAACTGCCTCCATCACATTTTCTGACACCACATAGACCCTCCAATAGTTGTTCTAATTACATGAAAAGTTTTGAAACCTATGCCACTGTCATCTTCTCAGAACCATCTTTTATTTGACCTTTTCATTATCCTCAAGTATTATTTTAATAAGCATATTAACTTTAAGGAGAGCAATACAGAACATATCAGAGAGATGAGTCCCACCTTTCATATAAGGGTTTTAATTGACTGCTTTGTTAAAATTAAAAATGAGTATTAAAGTCCCACTGCTATCATTCATGTGATTAGCTATGCATTGCCTTTTGAAGTTCCATGACACCAGTACCAATAAGTACGTAGCATCTAGACCTTGGTTTCTAAATAATATTCTTTAATGGCGGAGAGCGAGTTACTTAAGAGAAATGGGTGATTTCAGGTCAGAGGAAGAAAGAAATATAAACTGGAAACACCTCATAGAAGCAGAAAGTAAGAAAGTAAAGTGCTCAAAATAAAATGATGACGATCTCTCAAAAGAACACCATAAACAATCTAAAAGCACCCCCTCCCAGTGGCCAAAACAGAACAATCTGACCAATACAATAATGCTAGGTTTCCCAAGTAAAATACAGAATAGTCAGATAAATTTGAATTTAGATACACAGTGATTTTTTAGTATAAGATGACTTATTGTAATACCCAGTATGCCAATTTCTACACAACATGTATAAGTTGTTATAATATTAAGATAACTATCCAGTAAAATGTATGATTTTTTTTGTACCATGTGGACTTAATGACTCTCAATAACTCCTTTCATTTCTTCTACATGACACTAAATCTAAAATTCTACCAGAAATTAGGGGGTATCTGTGACACAGGTGAACCAACCTTACAATCACAGATAAAGATTATGGAGAATAGTATGGGAGAAACCACATAATCAATTCTCACAATGCTAATAATATTTATTTCAACTTTCTTAATAAAAATTACAATGCAAGAACTGCAATCTCATACATTTTAAGTGGAAGTGTCATATTCTTCTAAAAGGTGACATTTCATATTCTGGTTTTGCCCCCTTAAAATATACCGCTTAAAATTTATGAAAAGTCATATGCTTCTTAGCAAGATAACAGAATCAAAATGCTCTGTGCACTCTCTTACCTTTTAAACACTGCATCTATGTCAAAACTGTCATAAATGTAGGTTAAATCTGAGAATTACTTAATTTTCCATCAAAAGATCATTGGATTTTTTTTTTACAATGTTAAGTGCAGACTAGTCTTATAAATAAGTTCCAGTAAAATTATTACAGGCAAAGAGTAGCAATCACCTTGGAATTTTATACCTTTTCTATCAAGTATATGTCTGTAATCCCCTATTAAACAGTATTTGGAAATGGAGACTTGGGCAGTAAGGTCACAATGGAGCCTTCGTCAATGAGGTCAGTGCCCTTACACTAAGATGCCTAACAATATGAGAGCTGATTCACTGCCACACCCTGCCCCCCACCCACACACACTGAGGAAACAGAGAGAAGATGGCTCTCTGCAAACCACCAAGAGTGCCCTTAGCACTCACCACTTTCCAGCCACAAAACCATGAGAAATAGATTTCTGTTGTTTTAAGTCATCTATTCTCTATTCCAGCAGCCTCAACTGAAACAACCTCCTTAGGTCAAAAGACAAGAACTGCCTTGATTTGGAGTTCAGCAAATCTCACAATGATGGAAACCTGCAAATCTCTCTCTTTTTTTTTTTTTTTTTTTTTTTGGCACTGGGGATCAAACTCATGACTGCACGCTTGCAAGGCAGGCGCTTATGCTGCTGAGCTAAATCCCCAGCCCCAAACCTCACAATGATGAAGAGACTTTCCCTTTGAAGATCTACTTCGACATTGAGCTCATAAATTATAAAATATTTCTCTTGAAAACAAACTGGAATACAACATGTGAACACATTTTGACATTTCTTCTAAAATGAAATTCTTTGTGAATCTGGCAATTTCAAAACCATCCTCACTTCACATTTTAAAAAAAAGTAAAATTCAAGAACCTCTCCAAGAGTCTGAAAGGGTAAGAATTTTTAATTATAAATTCCTGAGACTACAACCTACTTTAAAAGGGGGCTTTTCCAAAAATAAGTTGAATCATTTCATTCATTTGCTTGCCGCGTACTTATGAGTAAACAGTCCTCATGTAGCTTGCTCTCTCTTTTCTAAAACATTAAACCACCCTTGGAGAAAATGCATAAAAATTCACCGATAAAACCAACTGGCATCTTTCAGCACAGTGTGATTCTAGAATTAGCAGGATATTCCTTCTGTTTACTCAGTGATAAATAGGAAGACTGCACTTACCGAGCTAGGGCTAGAGTGTCTCCTAACTTTAGGTGACTCTTTGCCAGCAGAGGAGGTCTTAAAGTTAATGCAAGCATTGTTCTCAGAATGCACCCTCTTCACTTGATTGGCTGGTTTCTCAAAGGGGTCAAAAGTGCTCTGTGTCCTCTGGACTCGGACCTTTTTATCCTCAGGAATTGTGTCCAGGTGTTTGATCACTGAGTCCATTCCCTGGCAGTTCCGTGTAGACATCTTTGTGACACATATCTGGAAAAAAAAATTAAATTCAGAACTCTCCACCAAAATTTTCAAAATACTAAACATGCTGATTTCTTATTTTAGGAAGTAGGCCAGTTTCAATTTCAGGAAATACCCCAAAAGCCTATAATTCTAAAAAGCTAGACCAGCTTCAATCACTGTATGAAAGTCCTCATAATCACAATCTAAATCTGCTTACACACATTCAGAATTCCCATTTTACAAGCTATCCCTAAAACAAGAGCCTTACAGTGCAGACCATTAGTTCCCACTTATTCTTTAACTGTCATATATTTTATCATATGATTTTAAGTCAGTATTTCTAAATCATGAAGAGGGTATACAATGACTTATTTCAGAAAAGTTTAAAAATAATCAGATGGTCAAAAAACTGATGGTGATCACAGAAGCAGTTAACGCAGGCTAGAGAAAAAATGGCATCATGTTACTCAAAAGTTTTATATTGTAACATGTTTAAAATATGTCCACATCTTGAGTACATCTCCAAATTAGAATAGAGCCAAAGAATCGAGCACATTTCTAGGTTCTGTACTTTTTAATTCTAAAGCTAACAAATAAAAAGGAACAATATCAATGAAAAACACCAAGTAACACTCATTATAAAGTCTGATAATTACTCCAGTGGACTGCTAATTCCTTCCCAGCATCTTCACTTTCTTCTTTCTAAGCATGCTTCACTTTCATTTTGTTTTAGTCTTTGAGTTTCACTCTATTTTTCCTTTTATGCTCTAATGTTTTCACACTCTGTCCTCTAGAGACTTTGATATCTGTACTGAAAAACTGTAAGGTCTCTAGCTTGTCTGTAAAGCTGAGTGTTATGGTTTGGATTTTAAATGTCTCCTAAAGGCTTATGTGCCAACGGCATGGTTCCCAGTCCATGACACACTGAGGATAATGAAACCTTAGGATTGAGGCCTAATGGAAATAGGTCATTGGGAGCTTGCTCTCGAAGGGTAACTGGACCCCAACTCCTGCCTCCTTCTCTGTCTGCTTCCCAACCATCATGAGGGGAGCGACTTTACCATGTGCTCTCCACCATGATGCCCTGCCTATCACAGGCCCAAAGCAACGAGGACTAGGGATCATGGACTAAAACCTCAGACACTGTGAACCCCACAATAAACCTTTCCTGTTTGAAGTTTTTGAACAGGTATTTTGTTCAAAATGACAAAATGACAATGACAAAAAGCTAGCACACCAAGTAACTTTATTTTCTGTCTAAAGAAAAGATAACTTCTAAATGAAATTGCTTTTAGAATATTTTTCTTCATATAAAAGATTTCCACACTCCTGTATGCTATCAGGTAAGGAAAACTAGAGGATACTTAAGAAAAATTTATATTGTTAAAGGAAAAATATGATTTTGGGACTAATATGTATAAGTTGATTCCATATGGGCAATAAATGTGTGTATATATGTGTGAGTGTGTGTATATATATATATAAATATACATACACATTTTATATCTATACACACACATATACATATGAGAGAGATACAAATATAGAGAAGTACAGATAGAGACAATAATATTTGTATATGCAAGCACGTATAGAAGCACAGTGGAAAGTCCTGAAGGAAATACACCGCTTTTAACTTTTGGTACCTCCACACACATAGAATTATTGTACAGTAAAGAGTAAGATTAGTGATATTTTTACAGTTTTGTATTATTTGAATCATATATCTATGCTGATTTGTTATTTTTTAAATATTAACATAGAAAGGTGTGTATAATTAAACTAAGCTCTTTAAAGTTTTTACAACCAAAAGACAATTCTAAAATTAAGTATTAAACATCAATTCTGTCCCAAGGCAATGTCTCCACTATGAAGCACAGGTTAAATTCTAATTGTCAAGTGAGGATATAGCTAAGCTATAGTTTTAGGGGGAAAATATTTAAATTTCTAAGCCTAAAGTATTTCCAATTGAATATTCCTAAGCATTTTACATTTATCATTTTTGCCATCTAGTAGCAAATGATAAAATACAAATAGAAAACAATATAAAGCAAACTCAGAAACAGTAAACTTTTACAAACACTGGTCTATGGTAGTGATTTCACTTGCTACACTTACAAATATATTTCTAGATAGCCAGCTCCTAGTTCATATGTTAATTAAAAAATATATCATCATTCCATGGTGGTCTGCAGAATATCATCCTTTCCAGGCACCGCTCATGAACACATGTGAGATTCCTTACCTTTTTACCTACTGCTATGCAGCAAAGGGTGTTGCCTGTCTCACTGCACTGTTTCCCCACAGTGCCTTGCTTGGTGCCTGACCCACAATAAAGCTCTGTAGGATTCTGCTGAATTAACAAATCAGATTCAGGAAGATTCACTTAAATAAGAAATCTGTATACCTTCTTACTCAAAGAGCTAAAGCTCTAAGACATTACCCAAAAGCTATTTTCACAGTGCTATCAACAAGGTTTTAACTTAATTCCAAGTTCATTATGACACCCAGAATTCTAAAATAACATCATATATCCCTTGCCTTTGAATAACCTTCACCCTGCAGAATGTGATTATGATGAAACTATCTATGGTTTTGCTATTTCCTGTTAGTTAGGTGGTCCTGATATAACTTGGTGAGATCTTTAAAATCAGAGCATTTTCTCCAGCTAGTAGCAGAACAGAAGATCAGAGAGGAGTACTCTGGGTAGCCAGGAGTAAAGCACAGACTCATGCTATGACTTGCCTAAAGGGCACCACATGGCATACACTGGTCTTGCCTCACAACCAGCAAGGAAATGGGGCATCACTATTCTGCAGACAAAAAAAATTATTTCTGCTGGCAACTAGTGATCTGCAAAAAGGTCATGAGCCCCAGTTGACAACCACAACCCAGGAAAACACCCTAAGTTCAACCCAGAGAGATAAAAACAAAAAGTCATCTGCTAGATGCCTAGACTTAAAAACTATGAAACTATGGTATCATAAGCCAGTATATTTGTGGCACTATGCTACACAGAAATAGAAAAACAATGCATTCATTTAACTTAAATTTGCTTAAAGCACTTTGATATTTGAGCACAATGTTCTTAAGGAACACTGCTGCAGATACACACTGTATCAGATCCAAGAGAAGATTAGCAACACCAACAAACAACCCTTAAGAGTTTGCTGCATGACATAATTCCATCAGTTTATAAAGCTCTCACACAAGTTTTCCACATTAGGTTTGTACGCAATTTATGCCAGTCTCCACTGCAGCTGGGTTTGTGTGAATAATATGGGTATCAGTATCTACTGTGTACCTTCATCCAGGAAAGTAATCTATACTTGAGTTTTCCACATTGTGCAAAGTAACTGTTCTGGAAAAGGTTCACATTTCCAATATTTGGATCACTTAAATGTGATCTGGCCATCTCTCTTAACAATGAGTACAACCAGTAACAATAGTGCTCATTCCCTGCTGAAAGATGCAAGTTCTGGCAACTGCTTGAATGAAATTATTGAAATGCCTAGCATGAATGAAGAAAAGGGTAAGCAGTCTGGATTCATCAGTGCATAAGAGTGCTGGAAAAATAGATTATACAGTGGTGCCATCCTCCATTGCCCAGGACCACAAGTGGATCCTTCAACAACATAAATAAACTCTTCCCTGCTCCAGAGAGAATCTTCTTTCTTCCCACAACAAAATGCTTATGGTCAGTGCACTAGAAAGTGTTGGTAAAAGATTTAACCTCACAGAATAAAACATAGAGAAAGATACAAGATATGTCAAAATGGAAAAGAATTAGTGGGAATCCCTAAACATCAAAAAGGTAGATTCTTCCAACCTACACATTACTGATTTTTATATGCATCCCTAGTGCCAAGATTTTGACTTTTGTTCTAATTCTCTACTGAGCAAAAAAGAAAGAACCCTTGCAAGGTAATGGACTCTAGCTCACATGGCAGGAAGTACAAAAACAGCTGGGAAATACCCAGCTCTTACAGAAAAGTAGGATATTTTCAAGTGTCAGGGAAAATGCTAGTAGAGGAAAGAAATCTGCCTGAAGTGGCTCCCACTGACCAAACTGTGAATATATATATGACTATCTAAAGGGAAAATAAAGTATGCCTTAATGAAACCAATTATTGAAGTACCATGAGTTCTTTATGATTTAAAAGGATAAAAGTTGCAACAAAGGGCAAATGACATAATAATATAAAAGGAGGAATATAATAAGATGTCCTTGATTTAATACAGGAAACAGTAAATAATACCCAAGTTGTGTTAGACAAAGTAGGAATAGGCAGAGCTGTTCGAAGCATGTGGGTAGACAGGCTAAGTTCCAGAAAGGAAGAACAACAAGGCATGCTCCAGTGAAAGCAGACACGGCCAACATAACAAGCAAAAACTAAAGCTATGTTCCCAAAGTGACACCTTACAAAGCACTCATCTGGCAAAGACGCCATATTGCAAGGGATATCTACATGAAACCAATACAAAAGACACTCTTAAAAAATAAGATAACTTTCACTCACACCTGTGAAATTTAACACTAAAAAGGAAATTCAGCTTGGCTCCTAAACAGTGACTTAAATACGAATCACTAATTTGGGAAAATCAACCAAGAACCAAAGATCAACAACTCAGACCCTGTAACCCAGGCAGTTATTAGTACACACTATTTTACTTGTTAGTCTATAAGGATTATACAACCAAAGAAAACATTATTATGGAACTCCTTGGAAGGAATCTTAATGAATAGATCTATAAGCCTAGGAGGAAAGTATAAAAAAGAAGAAAGAAATAATGAAATTAACTCAACCCACAGTATGAGTATTTTACAAGAGGGTAAATGATAAGTGTGGTAATATAATTTGTAATAATTATATTTGTGCCTGTTTTCTTTGTTTAAAGTGTCTGAAATATGTTAAAATAATCAGTCACACTAAGTTAGTATGTAAAATTAAGGGAATTTAATTAAGTCAATAATCTCTGCTTAAATAGAGACAGGCAAATTAGTTTTCGAAACTACTTCTATATTAGCTACATAAATTTCTAAGAATATGTATATGGGTTCTTGGCCAAGTACGAAAGCCATGCAGCTGTCCCAGGCACAAGACACTAGGGACATTCCACACACCATAAGTGGTCACTGTCCTTTCCTCATGCCTCTCAGTGTCCTCAACCTGCAAAGCCTTTCTCTGACAGCAACATACAACTGAATGCAAAAATTACCTGCACTCAGAAGCTCTTGATGATCAAAACTCACACACACAAATCAGCCCTTTCCTAGAATTCTTAGTGACTGTACATGCTATCTCCTGGCAGACTTAACTGTAATTTCTTTTAATAATCTCAGTAACCTGATGAGAAAATGACTGTCTCTCATATTCACCGTACTGACTCCATGAGTACCTCTGCCTTCCACTCTTCTCTTGAAAAGTCTAATAAAGGTTTTTCTTTTTTACTAACTTAAGAAAAATAAGGGGCTTCACAGGACCAGAAGAAAACATATCAGGTGCCTCTACCTGTAGCCCATGTGGAAACGAGACAGGCAAACATGAATGTGAGAGACACACGTTTGTCTATGATCGTGTGTTTTCACCCATGCTTAAGTCTATTCAGAAATGAAAGTGATGAAAATCACAGAAGCAAAAAAGTCTAATGATACTTGAAAACATTAAAAAATAAAGAACTCATCACAAATACCAAATAAACTTCTGTTCTTTGATTTTTTTTCCCAGTAAATTCAGGAATTTAGAATTTCAGTCTTGGTGAGCTATGAACCACAATATAGGTATTCATCTCATCAATTAATGCGGTCCATAAGAGAGGTTTGCTCAAGGAAGCAAGCTCTCATTGCAAACCAGTGCCATGCACTGGCGGCCACTGGCAGGGTTGGGAGTGGGGGGCAGACTCAAGCCTTTCCTTGTGAGTCAGCGCCATTCTAAGACTGCAGGGGGAGAGATCAAAAACTTACCAAGAATCAAGCTCTCCCTGCAAACCAGCACCATGAGCAGCGGGCCACTGCTGTTGGGGGACAGCCAGACCCAAGCCCCTTCCAGTACACAGAGTTGGAAAACAAAAAGAGCCAACCCCCACCCCGTACACTACCTGCTGATCCTGAGAAACAAAGGCTGCAATGATAGCTATTCAGGTGAAATGCAAGTTGATGCTTGTGGTGTTTGGTGTTTTACTGACCTTGCAGGTCTAGGGCCAGTGGTCTGATCATCTATTCAGAGTACAGCAGTACACTGTGTGGCATCTAGGAGGGCTCTCCTTTTGAAGGTGGTAGCCATTGTTAATTCCCTATTATCTTGTTTTGAAATCCTGTGCCAATTTCATTGTTTTGTTGGGTTGGGTTTTGTTCTGTTTTGCTTTGTTTGATTTTGTTATATCCGATGGCATGGGCAGCTATTTCAAAGATAGCAAGATATATTATGGTAGCCATTTTGGATTTACTATTGTCTTGTTTTGAAGTCCTTTACTGCATTCATTGTTTTATTTTTATTGATTCTATTCTGTTCTGCTCTGTTTTATTTTCACTATGTCTGAAGGTATCTGCAGCTATTTTGAAGACAACGTAGAGGCATTATAGTAACTATTGTTGATTTCATATTGTTTTGAAGTCCTGTATCACTTACACTGGTTTGTTTTGATGGTTTTAGTGTTTTATTTCCCTTGGTTTTATCTGCTTTAAAATAATATATAAATAAACAGAGAGGTTTGCTCATTTGTTGGCCAATCTAAACTCAGTAAAAACCATTAGAAATGCAAACAGCTCCAAAGGTTTCAAAAGTCACAGTTTGACCTACAATTTTAGCTGAGGATTATGTAAAACCCACACGACTGTCTACTGAAGTCACAGCACTGGATGTAAAAGAGTACAACTTAATTCAGATAAGTTTGGCATTCATTTCAAGGAAACTCATCCAGGCTCGAAATAGCCCCTCTAAATTAATCATTTTCTGATGATTAGCATTACCCTAGGTTCAGAGTGTGATCTTCTCTACTAGAAAGGAACTGGCTCAAAAGATTCCCACTGACCCACCACAAATATGTACAATGCATTTGATGTTCATGAAAGAAATATACAGCACAAGTCTAACGCAAAACTGTGAAATAAGCAAAATCTTGACAACCTTGTAACACTTTTCTTTTTCCCCTTGCCCATTCCCCATGAGGAATTGAGGGTTTTCTCAATAACTTCTTTCAAAATCTCTTCCCAGTAGAAAATCGTCAGTCATTTATTTACAAGTTTTTTAGAACTTAAATCTGAGCCTTACCTCTCCCAGAATTACTAGAACTTAAAAGGCTAGAGAAAAAAAAAATGTCCTCCCCTGTAAAAGTGGTAAGAACTTCCATCCACCATTGGGGCATAGACAGACATGGCATCTGGGAGCTGAAGGGGACAGAAGGAATTTCTGATACCCCTGGCTGCCTTCATCATGACTTGAGCCTGCAAGACTAGAAGTATGCAGTCCTCTCTTCGGTTGTGGGTTGTGTTCTTACTTCCTCAACTGTGTGTGTGTCCACATCCCTGTGCCTGCGTGGGTAGAGACGGCAGCAGGAAAGGATCATGGAACAAGACGTAAGCTGTGTTATTCAGATATATATACAGAAGGATGGACCAATGATTGTTTTCGCTTATAGCTTATTTTATTAGAACCAAGCTCTTGCCCACAATCACCTTCAGAACACTAATATACATAGATCAGAACTAAGTCCCTCAGAACAAGTTTCTTCAGTTTATTCAGATTTGCCAGGTGTCAGTCTTCCCATCGGGGACGGCAGCTCTTTCATCCTCCTCGGTTCAAATGTTTACTACCAACGCTGGACAGCAGCGTACTTCTGCTAAGTGGCTGTGAGAAGATCAACCACGCAAGGCCAGGCACACAAATCTGCTTCTTTGTGCCTGCTTTTCACACCATTTTCCCTTAGATTTCAGAAAGAGTAAAGACAGGCACACACCACAAACACTTCTCTTGATGTCTTCAGACTTCTTGCATTCTATGAAATCTTGGTATTGTTCCTCAGGGATGGCACCCTGGGCATCCTTGTGCAGAATCAGAGTACTTGTGTGCAGTGCTGTGCAGCAATGCAGAGCATTTGGCAACAGTGGTTCTGCTGTTAAGTGCTACTCACGCATCACTGGTGCTGCTACAACCAAAACTGTCTCCACTACCAACTACATCATATTCCGATCGGACCTCATAAGCTGTCATTTAAGTATATGTTGTCATACATTTTCACATAAGCCACTGTAAAATTTTCTATCATCTGTTTGGTTTATTATGTTAAAAGCAGCAGTTTCTGGGAGTGGTGGCCTATGCTTGTAATCCCAGCACTCAGAAGGTTGAGGCAGGAAGATCGCCCTGAGTTTAAGGCCAATCTAGGCTACATAATGAGTTCAAGGCCAGCCTGGACTGCACAGCATGGCTTTGTCTTAAAAAAAAAAAAAATAAAAAGTGGCAAGTAGGTCTGTCTTTGTCTTGCACTCTTTATTTTCCGTGACCATAATGTAAACTCCTGGGACACTACATAAATCAGATTTTCTGTTTTTTTAATGACCCCAGAACATATGAATGGATGTTCAGTTAATACATAGTCAATTTTCCTTACTAAAAGCCTTCCCTTTTAGCTACAAATAGTCCCTTCAAAAGAATCAGTCCTAAGAAACTACACTGAAATAAAGCATTTTCTGAGTTGGGATATCCTCCTGTCAATGAAATGATTGTACCAGCTGTTCCCACTCACCAGCATTCAATGTTTAATATTGTGGTTTTGGTTCTAAAAGGATTATTTCTCTACTGACTGGTTACTGTGGGGTCTGACCTAATTTCACTTGAATCTGAATCCATCAACTAATGGACACAGTCAAACGGAAAAATTTGAGGACACTGCATTCTTTTATGTGCTTCAGCAACCATTAGTTATGTTATGACCCTTCCTGAGCTTCAGTGCTTACTATCATTGGATAACTGCCTTGTTAATTCCATGAAGAAATACTGAAGTGGTCCTCCTACCAGTCTAAGCTTTGATAACATTCCTAAAATAACCTTATTGACTGCTTTCTTGTCTAATATAATATATACTTGAAATGAGATATATAAGATACAGTTTTGATTACAGGATCTTATAGACAAGATGCATCTGTTTACTGACTTCTCTAGGTTCTTAATTTTGTGAAATCATAACAATAAATGTTATAACACAGGCTTAATGAGCACTAGCAGCAAGAGCACCAGTTGCATTATCAGTTGAGGTTTATTGAGTTTTTCAGATACTTTTATCTTTGGGCACTGGGACTTCATCTGGGACATTCTCTAACCCCTAGCTGCTTGTTGATTCACAGCACTGACATACCTTGTTATGCCAGGACCATCACAGTCCTACTGAGTGACAATCTGAATTTCAACAAGACTGTCACATTAAAATCTGAGACATGGTACTCTATACCACGTAATGATACACTTTCTGATACAGTCAAATAAAAGATTAAAATTCAGAGACAAGGCAACTCCTATTGAGGCAAAATTTGCTTGTCTCTTGACATAATAGGAATGATAATCATGTCACTATTTTTTTTGTAACATTGTTTTACTCCAACTTCCCACAAAGTATCATGGTAACTACAGACCATCTTTAAATAAGCTCTGCGATAAGATGTTCTAATAATATGTACCCAATAGATGTACAAATACAAAAAATAATGGGACAACAGTGAGTAAAGAAAGAAGAAAATACATGGATTACAAGAACATAAGTAACATCATTTCTTACATAGAAATGTATGGGTTCATAAACTTTTAATACAGAAGCACTGTTTTGATTGGACACCATGGCTTTAAAAACTTTTTTTCTACAATCCACAAAATTCTTTTAAGGAAAAAGAAATCCTGAACCTTGCTTTACTAATTACTTATCACAGTTTAGTTGGCAATTTAGAAAGGGAAAGAAAAAAAACTTAGAAGGAATTCATTCTTGGATTCATAAAATAACTTTTAAAAGGAAATTACATTTGTGAAGACTACCATGTAAGCTAAAACATATCCTACTCTTGAAAGCAGGGTATCCTTTGGCTGCCTGGCAGAACTGAATATATCCCCTGCAATTTGGAAAAGGCACATCATTTCTCACTCCTATTCTGTAGCAAACTGGGTAAGACATTTGTCAGACACTGTCTCCACTAAAAATTTAATTAAATATCCCAAAAGGTCAAGGGAGAAAAAAAGAAGGTATGCAGCCTCTCTGGTTTCCATTTGATAGCCACAAGTATAAACTGGTTAAAATTCCATCATGGAAAAAAGACAGAGTCAGGGGTGTAGCATTCATATCATATGGCCACTCAAGTATCCAGTCCTGGAAGGTGAAATATTAGAATTGACACCTAAATTGCTGCCCCACACGTGTAGAGCCAGAGGCCTCAGAAATGATGTCTGGAAATGAGCATCTGTACATAAAGCAAGGGAGTTACTCTGTCCTGAGATTTCACAAAGCCAAAGCCCGTGCCAACCTACAAAATTCCCACAACTGCAGTGGAGAAATAAAATACCCATTCTCAACCACATAGAAGAATCAAGCAACACAAAGTGCCTCACACTGCATGCTTAATTAGTTTCCTCATCAAGACAGTATTTCCCTAAAGCTCCTATTCTAGAAAAGAAAAGGTCTTTTTCTGCACACAGGGATTTTCCCCCTCTCTCACAGAATTTATGGGTTTAAATATAGCTCTTCTTCTTATTAGGTTTTGTCTTGGGTTCTACCTGAGAAGAGAAAATCAAAGTATATTTTCAAAGAACCTCACATGGTGTGGAAGTGCAAAATACTCTGGCAAGGGGGGCTGACTAATGTTAACCACAGCAATTTAACAGTGAAGGTCATCTACCACGTCAGAAGCACTAATAATAATAGTACCCAGTGATCAGTCTCTGTTATTCGGTTCAGGATGCCCTGTAATTCTTTCACTCTTTGAATGGTTTTATACTATTTAGTTATGTTTGATATTATTGTATTTGAAACTATGCTCAACTATAGCAGAGAAAGAGATATTGTGATAGCTACTGTTAATGTCTGGTTGTTTTAATGTAAAGTACTGTGTTGCCTATGTTGTCCTGTTCTGATCTGCTCTGTTTTGCCCTCTTTTGTTTTATTCTCTTTAAAATAAAAAAAATACTACAATACACATTGTTATTAGGCCCCCTCAAAATACTACCTCTTGTGTTGAATACATTTATTTTGCTCCTGCCACTTTCTGAAACAGGTTTAGGAGTCCTCTTTCATGATTGTCTTTTTCTGACCTTCTTGATGTCCTGAACTGATTCACAATATTTGTGGCAATTTCTGCCAAATAAAACTATAGTTCTTTTGAAAAGAAGAAGAAGAAGAAGACGAAGACGAAGAAGACGAAGAAGACGAAGAAGACGAAGAAGACGAAGAAGACGAAGAAGAAGAAGAAGAAGAAGAAGAAGAAGAAGAAGAAGAAGAAGAAGAAGAAGAAGAAGAACAAGCACTAATAACTAGCACTCAGAACATCTGACCCTGAAATCCATAATGTGATCGAGAATGACTTCTACCTGCACATAGGTGCTGTGTATGAAGATTTTTTAAGCATTATAAGGTTTGCAAATGTCGTCATTTGTCTCAAAAGTTGTGCACAAGACAGTCTCAGGTGTCATTTGAATCCTGTTTCATCTCACTTTTGAATTTCTCTGGACCATCCACAGTTTTGTTTGTCCTAAGTTAGGCCAGTTCTGTCTTCATGTTTATACCTTTAAATATTGCTCTTCTGTGCCTCCTTCAAGAGAAAGAATCTGCAAGATACAGCAACACCAAAAATGGAAACTGAAAAGAACAAACTACTGGAGGTCTGAGTGATCCATTAGGACCTGAATTCTCTTCCCCTGGTAACCACAGGAACAGCATTTTAAAAAAATATTATAAATATTTTTAAATCTTACCCTAAAGGAGAAATAAAAATGTGCACTATCATCTTAGTCTAAAACAAATGGCTATACAAAGAAATATAATTTATAGCTCCTCCTCTACTATAGCTATTTTTAATAGAATGTAGATGTATTATTAGTGCTTAGATAATATTTTAGTGGTTAATGTCAAGAGTGATGCTATAAAAGTGAAAAGTTTGATGTCTGTCTTCTAACAAAATAAATCTAAAAGCAAACTTGCCCAAAGAATTCAGAAAAATATAGGGCACCACTCAATACAGGACTGACTTTTGAAGCTCTTAACATTTTCAGAGAGTCATATATGGGTCACTAACCACACAGAGCTTATGAAGGGAAGCACAGGGAACAATGAGGCTTTGAAGAGAAAAATGGAAAGATCTTTCAGTACAGCTCTAACAATTGGCCTGTCTGCTGTAAAGAGCTAAAATTTCACAATAATAAATTTGACAGCAATCTCCTAATAACAAAGTCTTAACTGATTTCATGAAGATGGGTTCTGTAAGCCTTTCCTACAACTGAGAAAAGTCAATAGTGATGTCTCACTGAGATATACAAGGTGAATTCAGAAGAGAGCTGGATGGAGGCACATATCCTGCTGCTTGTCTGCCATCTGAAAACAAACCCCAGTACTTCCAGAAGCATTTCACTGTCAATGCTGTATGTTCAGCAAGATCTCATTTAACAAGCTTCTAGGGCAAATGTGTTATCAACTGAGCAGAAGACTGAGTCTACTGAACACACACCCATCTGATGCCTGCTGGGTGATAAGCAGAACACTGGAGCATTCCCTGATAGCCTCCTTTTATCTACTCAAATTCATGATCATTAAGAAACAGTCCTATAAGCTCTATGATCAAGGAAACCTGGGAAGAATCTTGGGCTGGATGTAACACAGTTGATAGTAACAGATGGAAACTGAGGACTTCTAGATGAGATGACAAGGACAAAGGTGATGTTTTACATTATGCAATGGTCACTATGAAAACTGCTTTCAAAATCATTTCTTAGCTTCTACATCCACCCCGTATGGGGCACTATAATTAACTCAATGTTATAGGTGATTAATTTGAGACACACATGAATTAAGTAAGATATTCACAGCTGCGCAGAGTAAACACAGAGATGCATCACAGGACTCAGACTGTAAAGCCACTCTTAACCACTGTTGTCTTTCTTAGGTGTCTCCCAAGACCAACGTCCTTAGAGAAATAAAGAATGAACCTAACCTACATACTCCTATCCATTCTCTCTTATGTTTCCTAATGCAAAGAAACGCACTTTCAAAGCTGCACAAAATAACTGGTCTGTGGGTTAAGGTTTTCAGGCTTAGTATATCCTCCTCCCTATAAACTCACCACCCTCCTAAATGTGCACATAATCAATCTAATTCTGAATGAGTCTCATATCAGAAGTCAAGCCGTAACAGAAAAACAGAGGAGCAGAAATAGAAACAAAAAGGATCAGGCTAACTGGGCAGATGAGATGACTGGAGTTTTAGACAACATCCTGTCATCCTCTAGACATGTTTGAGAGCCCCTGAGCAGGGAGTTAAAAGCACAGACATAAACGTTGACTGATCTAGTCTAGGAACGGTCAAATCCATTGATGGTGAATAAAGGGCAGCTCTAGGGCTTTAACTGGACTGTGTATAAAGGACTTTCCAGCAGAAAAACCACCAGAGTTTAAAAGAAGCAGCATCAGGAAGAAAGCAGAGAAAGAGAAATCTACATTGATGAAGCCAGGTTTACTTACTTCATCCTGTGGAAAAGTGCTTAGAATGCCATCAAGCTAATATCTTCTCCCATCCTCTCTGTCTAAATCAGAGGGTATCTGGGGGATCCTACTTGAACGCCCACTGCAAAAAGGAATGGGGAGTGAAAGATAGCTCATAGTGGGCATCAGGAGATGGAGTAAGGTTTTCACTAACCTTTGCTTACAAAATTAGACTGAGGAAGAAGGGGCTATAAGCAGTGGGGAAAATTTAAATGATAATAATGACAAAAAACATAATTCAATTTCCTAATAAATATTCCAACTTATTGTTGCTCTCTACTAGCAATGAATAGACATGAAAATATTAGCAGCCCAATTATCATGCTCAATTACCAGGACATATAAAGAATCCAAATACATCCATAGATCTTTCCCTTAATGCATTTCTGTGTCCTATTCTTTGGCCCTTCCAAAAGAATAGGCTATTCTTTTCGGGATCTCTACATTACCTCTTACTGGTGTTCATGTGGAAATTTGACCTAGTGACATCATATAAGGATAAAAAAAGCTGTTCCACATAAAAGTCAAAGTATACACTGAAAAAATAAAACTCTGGTAGGTGCCACAGCATAGCTGAAATGTTAAAACATGCTAAGTGAAATAATCCAGACACAAAAGGCCAAACATTGTATTATGCAACTTGATATCATATAAGGTACCTAGAACAGGTAAAGTTACAGACAGAGGAAGTAGACTACAGATTACCAGGGGCTTAGGGAAGGAAGAGAATGGGTAGTTACTATTTAACAACTGGAGAGGCATAGGATGAAAAAAAATGTTCTGAAAATAGACAGATGGATAGTGGTGATGGTTTCAAAACACTAAATGTACCTACTGCCACTGAAGTGTCAACTTTACAATGACTAAAACAGTCAATTTTGTGTTATGTGTATTTTAAACACAACCTAAAAATCAAAATATACAGTAACTCTTTCACTATTATCAAAATGAAAAAAAAAAAGAAAGAAAAGAACAGCTTGCAACAGAATTTCTCCTTGATGTATTTTAAGAACAAGTACTGGAGTGGCCAAATGTGGTGGCTCACGCCTATTATTCCAATGTTCTGGAAAGCTGAGACAGAAGGATCACAAGTTTGAACCCAGCTTGGAAACTTAGTGACTTGACAAGTTCCTGTCCCAAAACATTCATCCATCCATCCATCGATCCATCCAAATATACATACATACATACATACATACATGTAAATTGTAAGTTGCATGAGGACAGGGACCAGATCTGTTTAAACCACCACTTGTACAAAGTAGATTTGCCATAAATGTTTGCTTAATAAATAAATGCTTATTTAAAAAGTAGGGAAAAGGCTCTCCAAGTTAGGAAATACAATATTTATAAAGTAACTTACTATTCATGAGAAAGTAGGATAAAGCATATTCCAAGGAAAAATACCCACATTACTATATCCAAGCTCTTTCTATTCCATCTGTCTTTCCTTCACAACATGCCTTACAATATCTTACACACAGCACGTAGTTTGTAATAAACTTTTGTACAATGAGAGGGAATATATGGTTACAAAATCAATGTCGTATTACTACTCTACTATTCTCTCTTTTAAAAATTACTTTCTGAAGATGTACAGCTCCTTCTGTTACAAAATGAACAAAATAAACCTCACAGCTTACACACAGTGAAGGCAAAATATAAATAGCTAGAACATATCCCTCTCAGAAAAAGAAACTGCAAACATAAGGAACATTGTCTTCTACATAGAAAAAAGTTTTTATTAAACATCCTATAATGGTCTTTATTTTAGGAAGTAATAATCAAAATAAAAGCAAATCCAAGTATTCATTCCCAATAATCAATGTCCAACCTTTACAATAAATAGTTGAGTGAATACGTAAGTACATTTAAGGCTGCCTTCTCTAGGAAGCAAAAAAAAAATGTCTTTAACTCACTGTGAACCATACCACACTAACAATATTTCTCTTATTTCAGCTATCAAATAATCAAGTATTCTTTTAAAATTTACTTATGTCACAGAATTATACAGAACGGGCATACAGTGACCATGCCATTCACTGATGATTCTGCCAACTAATATTCACTGAGTGTAACATTTACATTTTACATGAATTACTGACTTGATATATATTAAAGTGTACATAAGTAGAATATTTTTAAAACACAAAACCAATTGCTGACATCCTTAACATTCACCACCTAAGAAAGGTGAATTCACGTGAACTCTTCAGGTCCACATGATATATTGGTCTCACTCTGAACAATATTAAAACGTCCTTCAACTCCAGCTCCCACCACCCACTTCCAAAAGCTGTATGCCAATTAACAAAGGAAACAGAAATTCAACCTCCATGGATGTCAGAGTCTGCCTCTCAATCTCCTCATTTTTATCTTCTTTAGGAGCAGGTGAGCATCCTTTCAAAGCAGCCTGTCTGTTGCCCTGCTCTTTCATGCAGGCAGGGGTTCTGCATTACATCCAAAAAATACCAACAGTCCACTCTGAGAGCAGCACTTCGAGCAGAACCGCATGAAAGATTAGCACTTCCGTACGTGAAAGCATAACCACTACAGGTGTAATGATGCAAAATATCAGCACGCTGACCCATGCTCTGCAACACACGCTTAAAACAGGTGCACTTCCGTGCTCCAGGAGGGGTGGGGGCGGCACGAGCAGACAGCAAGCTCCACATCCCTACTACAGGAGAGATATTTACCTCTCTCAGATCCAATCCAGCTACATTTAGGGATACTAGTTTGCAAAAAAAAAAAAGAGTGATCTCCTGTCCTTCACTTCCTTTCCTCAGAGGGCACTGAGCCAACCATAATCAAGCAAAACAATCTGTAAGATCTCTGTAAGCTATAAAGAACAGACCAACTGCAGCAGAAACAGGACTCAGATACGGCAAGGAAGCAATCACTGAACCTCTTCCTCACATTTCGGTGTTTCTGGTGTTTACAAACTACAGGCAATAGCCTCAGGAGCCTCCACAGACTCCTGAGTAACCTCCACTGAGATCCCTGATTTAAATAACCCTTAATCAATCTGTGATGGTTTTGGCAGTTAAATAGAAGGGAGTGAGTAAAATGACATGCATAAAGTGAACCCTTTTCAAGTTGTAAATGAGTGAGTCAGGATCCTGACTTGCCGAGGTCCTTCATAAAACCCTTGATATAATTTTAAGCATGCTCTGTCTTACCGTTTTGCTGTTGTCTCTCTCAAGCTCAATTCACCTGGAACTCTTTAACATATCTCTAGCAGTACATTTGCATGAGGCCAGCCTCATACAGCAACTGAATTCACATCTTTCTGCACTAGCAAGCTGAAATGGTACGGCCGTACTACAACCAAGACAGGGGGAAGCATAAGCAGGAAAAAAAAAAGCCAGAAATCATCTCAGAGAAGCTGACCCCTGGGGAGAAGACCAAAAAATGGTTTCAAAAGAGCAAAAAGGACACGCAAAAATTCAATAGCAATTGCATTAACAGTTCAATATTTTTCCCCAAAGAAATGTGATTTTTTTTTCTCCAAACACGATGGACTTGCCTGTGGAGTTCCCAGGAAGGCAGAGTAACCAGGCTCTGCAGCAGCATTGCAGCCAAAGTAACTGTGCATACGCTGTCCAGGCAATTCACAACATACTGTCTCTTCACAAAGATACTGATTTGCAATGCAGAGCTGCTTCAAAAGAAGACAGAAAGGGAGCCAAACAGCTAATGGTGATTGCATAGGGGAAAAAAAACATTTAATCAAGGGGATGCACCTCATGGTGCTTAATTTAATTTTTTAAAAGCACTGGAGAAAGCCAATAAGTATCCTGAGTGACAACCCCATTAAACAATAATCTGAGGTCCTACAGAAGGCGAGGTGTAGGCTACCGTCATTCAGGCTCCAAAAGCTGGGAAAATGGCTTTATGTGTCCATGTGCGAACACCTGTCATATGCAAATGGAGTGCAATGAGAACTCTAAAATAACCATACCCCAAATACATGAAGCTGAAAATATGCACAGGTGAAGCACTGACTGAACCAAAGTGGCAGAATGAAGAGTTAGGAGCCTGCAGAAATTACTAGGGGGACTAGAGTTCATATCAAACTCAAAAACAAAACAGCAACACAAACCAGATCTCACAATCTTTAGGCAAACTGTGCCAAGTCATGCCACAAGGTGCTGGGTGGCAAAGAAAGTATGCCAAACAACCACTCTCTCAGCGACCTCTACAGGAAAGTGGTTGATCTGCAGTTCATCTTTGTTAAAAGGCATCCTATCCTCCAACAACCACAAAAGTTTACAAATTAGATTAAGACGCAAGAATACAACTGTGAATCACCTTAGGCAAGAAACTGAAAAGTCAAGCATGAAATCTGACCTCATAAATATTCATTTACCTAAGAAAGTAAGAAATTAAGAGGCAGTAGTTACTAGGTCACTGGTGAGTGGTCAATGCTCCCTTAGCTCCTGGGACTTGGGGTCTTCACTGGTGATCAGAAAGCCCAAGGAAAAGCATTTTTCCTTAGCATGCTAATTGGTTTAACTGAATCATTTCTCCATCCCCCATTGGTAAACCATCTTCATTAGTTGCGAAGATACCATGAAAATATTCAACTTTGCTTACCTACAACACACAAGTTCATTCACAAATCTTACAAGTTCTTAAAATATAAATATTATGTATGTTATTGCTCACTAAAGCCAAGAAAGAAATTTACCTTCTGAGTTTTTGAAGACTATTGAATTATATATATTATTTCTACAGAATGGACTTTATTTCAGCACCTCTTTCAAGAAGTTGAGGTTTTCTTTGTGACTGCTTATCTCTCCTACCCACAAAGATGCCTTCTCCAGAACCAATATGGTATCTTATTTGAATTATTTAAAACTTAATCATATGCTATCTCATAAAATTCTGTGTGTGTGTGTGTGTGTGTGTGTGTTTGTGTGTGTGTGTGTCTTTGACACAGAGTCTCACTATGCAGGCTGGTCTCGAGCTCACTTCATAGCCTGGGATGGCCTCAAACTTGTAAAGATCCTTCTGCCTCAGTCTCCCCAGTGCTGGGATTATAGGCATGTGCCACTATGCCCAGCTCATAAAATTCTTTTATTGTTGGCATTTTCACTATTTTAAATCCCTTGAGGAGTAAAACAAATATGCCACATATTTCTTATTCTCCCGCAGCATATAACAGAAGGCTGGACATCTAGAAAATGTTAAATAAATATATAAAATAATTAATGAATTTCCTAGCTCCATAGTGTAGACCTAGACAATGTCCTCCCTCTACTATTCTATGTTCTTGGAACACAATCACTGTTAGAAGTGCTCCCCGCATTGAAGTAGCTCCAATATCTTTTTTTTTCTCCAATCAATTTGACTGGTAAGAAAATGTAAAGTGTTCCTGTTTACTAAGGGATAGGGAAAGTGTTGACCACAAAAAAAAAAAAGAAGCTTGTTGATACTTTGATTTATTTCTCCAACAAACATACACAGACATGCCAAGCAATGTGAACAGCCATGTTCTCTGTATTTAGGACCCAGTGAGGCTTAGAGAAGAAGTAGGCAATTATTATACACTGAAATACGTGCTTTGAGGACACTCAGATGGATATAAGTAGCCTCCCCTGAGGGCCTCGGAAAGCATTCCCCAGGAAGCTAGCATGACCTGAGGCATCCAGATTCCGCCCCGCAGGGGGGAGCACTTGAAGAACAGCACAACATCTGCACCTGGAAGCTGTCTCAGGAAACTGCCAACCAGTATACCAGTGGTGGCCACTGTGAAAGCTGAAGGAAAGGTGTTCTGATGCCAAATCATAAAAGGCCCTGTATGCCATGCTAAGATGTTAAAAACTTTAACCTACAGGAAGGTGCCATTTACTCTAAAAAGGAGGTTCTGAAGGACTAACTGTAGGCAGAAGAGGGACTAGATGGGATTTTTCCATTTGACAAGAGGAAATGGTATAGGAAATGAATTTGGAAGCATCAAGGGGGTAAGACGAAGGTCATTTGGAAAGTTGAGACAACAGATTACACAGGACTTAAATGAAAGTAACAAAATTGGGGACGGATAGAAAGACAAAGGAGGCAAGAGACATCCAGTACAAGTGACATGTTGAATGACTGAACCAAGGCACCTACCAACTGAGTGTAAGTAAGCAGCACACGCACAGCACCCACCAAACTGCAGTCCAGCCATGGTCCACGCTCGTTCTTTTCCTCAACACTGATTCCTGCCTCCGAGCTCTTATCTTAGCTGTGCTCTCTGCGCAGAATGTCCTTCCCCAGATAAGGGCATGGACCTAAGGCATACACTCCTCCCAGTCCTTCCCTGGCTTCCCTCCCTTTTCTGTCACGCGGAGGTGCTTCTGTTCACGCACCTGCTCTGTCTACTTGTTTATCTTCTTCCCCCTCTAGGTGTGAACTGCTCAAGAGCACAGCCTTCTGCTCACTCAGTCTCTGTGTCTCCTGAGCCCCCAGAACAGCATTTAATGCTTACTGAATAAATAAAGAGAAGGAGAAACTGGTGAATGCATGTAGAATGGCAATGCACAGGAAGTAGAGGAACTGAGAGAAAAAAGCATCAACTGATATAACTTTATAGTCAGCCATAAAGCCCAAGTAAAGACAGTGCGCTACAGGCAAAGCTGCAAGAAATTAATCCTATCTTCAAGCTGCAAGGAATAGCTTTATTAGTAGACACTGACAAGTATCTGAAACCATACCATCAAAGAATGGCAGTACAGGTTGAAACAAGGTTTCTAGTTTCAAAGAGAAGAGACCAAAAGGTCTTAGAAAAAAAAAAAATCACCTCAATGAATATAAGGAAAACACAGGAAAGAAGATTGACAAACACAAAGATTGGAATTTGACATTTGCTTAGGTCATTTCTGCAGGTAAACAAAGACTAATTTAGTGAAAGGCCTATCTTTATAGGAGATTTTTTTGAATCCTAAAATATATTATGTACTTCACTGGTTTTTAAGTAGATTATAACAAGCCCAGTCTTCAGATTTCTTTACTCAATGATGGGGGTCAATGACGGACATCAGTGACAACCTTTGGATGGTGCAGCACACCCACAGGGCCGACTGGGACCTGATCTCAACAAGCTGGAATCTCTACCTCATCTTGATGGGGTATAAAGTGCTATTATGGTGTATGAAGACAGTGTACAACGATTAAATCAAGGGACACGTCCATTATCTGAAATATAAATTCTGTCATAAGAACATCTGAAATGTACTCTCTTACCAATTTTGAAGTGTATAAATACACTGTTTTAAACTACATTCACTATGCTGTACCAAAGATCAAAAAAAAACCAAAAATTTCTTCCTCCTGCCTGAGACTGATCATCATCATCATCTCATTCTGCTCCCTATCCAGGCTCTGGAAGCACCATTCTACTCTCAGCTTTTATGAGTTCAATCATTGTAGCTCCTACACATGAGAGAGAGAACATGTGTCATTTGTCTTTCTATGGCTGGCTTACTTCGCTTAGTATCATGCTTTCCAATTCTATCCATGTCATCACAAATGACAAAATCTCCTTCCTGAAGGCTGAATACTAATCCATTATGTGTATATAGATTTTCTTTATACTTTATCCACTCATCAACTGATGGACATTTAGGTTGATGCCCTGATGTGGCTACTGAGAATACTGCTGCAATGAACAAACTGATCTCTAAAGTGATTTCAAATCTCAGGGATACTCAAGAAGTGGGACTGACGGATCTGCATCTTCAACTCTGCATTCCGCACAGTGCTGCTTGTCCTGTAAATGTTTCCTGGCTAGAGACACATCCTGCCCTGGTCATTGTAAAGTGCAGAAAACATGCCCAGCTGAAAACAGTTCAGTAAGAAATGTTATCTAGGTTGGAAATTAAAAGCCCAAAGACAAAGCTATTACAAAGGAACTTCAGAGCATTAAAGGTGAAAATCAGGAATCCAGTAATAGAAACAGGTCAGTGTAGATTACAGTAAAAGAGAAAAAAAAGCTTATTTTTGCTTAGCTTTTGAAAACCTCATGTCAGCCCAGTTCTACTTCTATCCAAAGATTTTATTCTACCCATTTTACAGAAGAATGTTCCTCCTGCTTTCACGTTGGATCCTCAACAGCACTAGGAATGGTATGTCAGCCTTTACCTCCCCTGGGTTAAATTTCCAATCTTTATCATATAAGACTTATCACTGCATTAAAACATATACCGATTTTCACCATACCCACCATACAAATGGTTTCTACACACACACACACATGCACATTTACACATTTATTTAGTTGACACAGAGAATGTGTGGGCCTTTGTTTTCTATTTATGAGTCAGCAGAAACACAAAGGAGTTCGGATGTGATGCCATGCTCCAAGCAGGGGAATGAAGATGGGATGTAAAAGTGACATTGCTATGGCTACATTCACCAAAAAACAGTACTGCAGAATTCAAAATGTTTAGTGAACCATTACAATCTGAGAAATGAGAATTAAATTATAAATCTCAGTGGCAGACACAAAATCCTTGGGTATCAGCAAAAAGAAAGGCAAAACGTACTGAGAAAAGACGTGAGGCTTTGCTTTTTTCCTCATATCATGACTCCAGTGAGGTCACAGGCTGCAAATCCATGGCCAGCAAAAAGTGCCTTCAGGAGCAAAGCCTCACATTTTTACAAACTTCCTAAGTTTCTTAACTAACTAGGAAAAGGAAAATAATATCTAGTTCAGGGTTATAAGTCAGCTTTATTGCTTTTAGGAACTTTAGTCCAGCTTTCTAAAATTTCACTTAGTTGGAAGCTCCCCAAAGGAACAAAATCTTAAAAATGTGTCAAATAGACATACACAAGTAATTTGTAATTATTCTTGATATTTTTAAATCTAGACAACCTGTGTCAAATAGACATAGACAAGTAATTTGAAATTATTCTTGATATTTTTAAATCTAGACTACTTGTCTCTGTTCTACTCTGTACTTGAAATATTAAAAATTACTCATTAAAAATTTGCTTCCCTGCCTCACTTTCTATACAATAATACAAGAAACATTTCCTGGGAAAAAATGAGTAACAATGCTACATATTCCAAAACATACACTTGGGATAATAAAAAGATAACAAACCAAAGAAACTTACAACCAAAAAATAAATAAATAAACTTACAACCACAAAATAAACTTACAACCACAAAATAAATAAATAAATAAATAAATAAATAAAATATGTTCCTATGAATCATAACTAACTTCCTTCCTATAGCAGAATAACGCTCCATTGTGTATAAATACATTTTTTCATCCATGCATATTTTGATGGGCACATAGAAGGATATACTCAAGGCATTAATAGGAAAATGGGTGCACCATGAAACCTAGTGTTAACTGAAATAAGTCAGACACACAGACTTAAATATTGCATCATTTCTCTTAAGAAGCCCAAAGTACAAATAAAGAGCAAAATAAAAGACAGACAATAGGAAGTAGGGAAATAGTTTTCAAATGGGAAGGAAAACAGATGGGAGAGGGAGGAAGGGGGTTAAAAAAAAGAATTGCGAGGGAAAAATTGGAAATATAGCTCTTACAAATGGGAAGGAGGCCAAGAAATGGAGGGAGCAAGGAAGGATGGGAAAGTTTGGGACAAAAAAAGAATTAAGATGTGTTGTATACACATGTACCAACTTCCCATGATAAATTGTAATCCATGTGTACTGCAAACATGTAAGAAAAAAAAGAAAGAAAAAAGAGAAGAGAGAGAAGGAGAAGGCTACTTCCTGTCTTAGTATCTGCCTTCTCACATTAATACTAGCAATAATTTAAGTCATGCTAAAACCACATGTACATCACTCTCAAAAATCAGAAGACAAACCAAACCATGAGACTAAGCAAGACACATATGATCATTTAATCAATTCAACTCACTGGTGTAAAGAAAATCAGACTCATTACAAAATGGTATAAATAGCAGAGATGTTAAGAGCTCTGAAATGCTTTAAGTTACTCTACAACCCTTCCACATCCACTACAAAAGTGACGACAGCAGTATTCAAACAGTGGTTGAGCCCTTTTTGTCATTCCTTGTGGAATGTTTTTCTTTTGTAGTTATTAAAATAGAATATGCATCCTATTACCAAAAAGAAGTAGAATCAATGGTCTGTAATGACCAAAATATTTTTCTTCTCTTCCAACGGAAACACTTCACCTCCACACCATCCACTGAATTCCAAGGAGGACTACACCCTGTCCGACCAAAAGATCCAACTTACACTCATCCTCCTTCCCTGGGACTTCTGCAACCAAAACTTGGCTATACATTATCCCCCACCCACCCACCTTTGATGGTGGCAAAGTAGAGAAAGTGTTGGTTTAGAAGTGGCAGTGTCTCTAGTCAGCAAGTGGTCAGAGCGAGACAGCCACCTCTAATAGCATGGAATCCCTGGGCCCGGCCTGGGGTCCTCAGCTCTGCTGGCTGCCTGACTTTGTAATGCACAGCTGCCCTGGCCTTGTTTCTATCCTGCCACACATATCCTTCCAACTCATCTCATTTTTACTTTAGACATTACAAGTTGATTTTCATTCCCTTGCATCCAAGCATGCTAGTGCATACACGAACACATGCACAAAAAGGATGCAGAGCTACTGGAGCGCACTAATGCCATAGCTAGGGCTAAATAATTTAACAGATGTGCTGCTTTAATCTCTGGGAAAGAGGAATAGGAGGTTGATATTGACTTATAACATAGTAGGAAATGATGGTTTTTACAGCCATCAGAAGTTTTCATGAAGTTACTTTACACACCTAATTATATATGGCAATTCTATAAATTTATACTATATTAAATATCATAAATATTAAAATTTTGCTACTTACTCTAATAATTTATAAAGGAAAGTCATGCAACATGAGCTATTAAACTGTTACCTGCACCTACAAAAAGCCTGAATGCTTTAATCAACTAATCTAACCAAACATCCAAATTGCTGCAAATGCACAAACTAAAAAATTTAAGTAAATACCTAAAGAGAAACAAAACTGACTAGTGGTGCAGATACCACCTATAAACTGTTGGTAAGTACAACCACCCATAAGCAGCTTAAAATGTCATAGAAACTATGAAAGTGAAATCCGTCTGTTACATTAGTCCTGGTCTTTAAAGGCTGCTGGCCACACAGGAAAGAGGGTTATTAAAGACTAAAGAACTAGCAAGAGGATTTTGGAAAAAGCCACAAAAGACCAGGGACTTGTGGCACCCATAAAGAAGGTGGGTAAGAAGGCGTTGTAAACTGTGCTTTCTAGATTTCACTCCCAATGGATTTCTATCCATCTTCTATTCATTTACCAACCATTCATTGAGCTTTGTATTAGTCATGACAGGGAGTATAAAGAAGAATGAGATGCAATCACTGCTCTCACAATACTTATACAAATAAACACAATATAGAAAATAATTCCTGTATAAAGGTAATAACAACAACGAAAACTATGACAGTGCAGACTGAGAGACATCTCTGACCAACCAAACAAAATCAGCAGATTTTCACCCTGTGCAATCAAACTCTGAATTCTAGAATAACAAAGAATTCAATTGGTACGATGTTGTGGGGTGGAAGAAAGCTATATATTCAAAGACTAGCACTGCCCACTCTTACCACATGAATTGTTATCTATATCTGGATGTAATTTGATAATTTAACAAAGAGCCTTTGTAATAACACAGCAGCACAGCCTAGAAGAGCAAAGCAAGTTCCGTAATTCAAACTCTCATGAACAATGGTTCTTTTCTCCCTCTCGTGGAAGATCATCTGGATGGACTCCAGGGTCTCCAAGTACACTGCTTGCCCATGTGGTGCAAAGATGTGTTTCATCCTAGTTGCCCCGGCTGCAGACAACCAAGCTTATTTCCCATGCTCCTTAAGGAAAGCTTAGCTATGGGAATTACCACATCAGCTGGTCATAAAGAAGTTGGAAGTCACATTTACCTCACGATTCATCTCAACATTGGCTCTGACTTTTAAAAAATGAAGTTTTACTTCTCATAAGACAAAGATCAAATCAATTAACTGCATTAATCCTCTTCAGTAACACCTGATTCTCTTATTAAACCAGCTGAAGTGCAGTGCAGAGTTGCTTCCTCACAGACCCCATCACAACCACTATCTGCTGTGCAGCCCCACAGGACCACCCAAGCCCTGGGAAGCACAATGCGTACCCCACTGCGGGCACTATTCCTGGCACACTCACGGAGATTACACAATTCATCCCTGCACAGGATCAGCCTCAGCTCGTTTCTCAAGCACTCTTTCAGCCCATCAGTTCCTGCTCATTTCTCCAGTATCTGTATTTCTATTTCTATTACCACTGCACTTTGCTTTCGCACCATTCCATGAAATTCACTTTTTTAAGAGCTATCAGCTGCCCCACAGGCTTTCTTAACGTTTCCTTTAGATAAAGGTGGAAGGAGTAAAGAAATTACTTACAGTGAAACTTACACGTATTCCACGTAACTTTTAATGATAAAGTGGTTTAGCACACCTGTCACACACTCTTCTACTCCCCCTCTCACTCTCTCACTTTCTTTCCCTTTCTCAACTGTCTTCCTTCTCTCTGTCATATTCCCCCACACTAACTGCAAAGCTTCCACTTAAAAGTGAAGTCAGAACTGAAAACCCATGGTTACATAAGGAACCTGCAAAAATAAGATTTACTGAACAGATGAGAGTGATAAGAGATCTAACCACCTTCACAACACACCAGGGAAACTCAGTGTTCCCCACCAGAGGAAGTCAACACTAGAAGTGAAATTTACACTTACAAACAGGAAAATCAGCTACATAATGTATTCATACCTGAATGCTGCTGAAAACTTTGAACAAAGGAAGTTTGAAAAAACAAAAACATGTCAGGAATCAATTTCGCCAAGAGCGACCAAATAACTTTCAAATAAACAGCTTTATATTGTCAGGCACTCATTTTCAGAAAAATTGGGAGTGTTTTGAGATAATTGATGCCAATCAGGAAGCAAAACTCTTGTCTTCTGGGACAGCACTAAACAAAATGTTCCAACTGATCAAAGAAGAAATGAAATTATCAGCCATCAGCTTTCAATACATACACAAATAATAGGCTTTCTTATAAAATCTGGTGAATCATCCACAATGCGTATCTCCATGTAGAAACAGAATCTATCACTTGTTAAATCTCCACCAGAAAAATCCACTACAGTTCTGCTCTTCCTCTCGTGTACAAAAGTATTTTACCTACTACCACTAAGAAACTGTATTTTAATACTAGAAAAAGGAATAAGCAGAATTCATTATCAAACTATCATATCAAGTACTTTGAAATTAAGATAATAATATAAACACTAGCAAAAAATAAAAAAGTTACTATGAGACCACGGTATACAAGCACATGTAAAAAGACACCACCCTAGGACTCTATAGAGCCCTTTCTCAAAGATATCCCCCAACACCGCCAACACTGAATATGTATGCATGCAATCGTGAAAACAATGCATTTCAAAACTACCGCATCCATCAGGGAAGACATTAAGTAGTATGTACCAGCTAGTTTTCTAACATTTGGAATTCTTTTAAACAATCAGCCTGCCCCAAAATGCTTCTTTTTAATCAGAAATAGTCTGAAAAACGACTGACTCTTTTAATCCTACTTAGATGCTTCAAAAAGAACTAGAATACTATAACTTTCAGTAACTTGGCCTCAGACAATTTTGTAAATTACTTCTAGTTTTTTAGAAAAATCAACTACAGGTCTTTTCAGCTTTCTATTAGTTCAAGCTTGAACAATATCTGAACCAAATAGCAAAACAGCAAGATCTTATCTCAAAAAACCAACCAAACCAAAAGATAATATTTAACATCTAAAAACTTAAAGGAAGAATGCATATGTGACCATAGGAAGCTGATACCTTATAAAAGGCAACCTTAGCACTACAGAAATGTAATAAGCTCTATCTCCTTTAAGGACAGTTTTCTCAGGCTTCTGGTAATATAAACAGTAGGGCTAGGGGTTTCACCAGGCAAGGCATATTTTCTTTCTATTTCCTAGGAAAAGAAAGAAAGGAAAGGAAAGGAAAGGAAAGGAAAGGAAAGGAAAGGAAAGGAAAGGAAAGGAAAGGAAAGGAGTCAGTCACTATCACCAAAGTTATGTTTCACTTGGAGTCTTCCTTAATCCTTCAACAATTCCCAACCACAACTCCTCCATTTAGGTTTTTCTTCATCTCAAATTCCTCAGAAAAACTGGCAGCAACTCTCTCTCCATTCATGCTAAGCAGGCTTCTGTCTTCTCCAGTCCAGCAGAGGTCAGCAAGGGTCAGGTCCAAGGCCTTCCCTGTTCTCTGAGAAGCATCTGACACAAGGCTCAGCTTCTCTGCTCTTAAACGCTTCCTCCTCACCAGTGCTCCCAACACAGTACCTGCCTAGCTCTCCTTCCACCTCACGGCCTCTGCCTCTTTAGAATCTTTCCACACAACCCTTTCCTTCCCAGCCTCTTAAGCAAAATGGAGAAAGCTCAGGGCCAGGACCTCAGAACTCTTTCCATCTCTGTCTCCTTCCCTGGGTAACCTTATCCTACCCCAATGCTTAAATACCATCAGCGCACTGAGACACCCACTTTCCCTCCATCTTCAGACACATACATCCAAACTATGTATGAGACAACTCTTTTCAGATATTGTAGTAGTCAATTTTCCATCACTATGACCAAAAAAAAAACTGATATAATCAACTTTATTTTGAGACAGGGTCTCATTTTGTAGTTCAGACTAGTCCTGAACTATGTAGCCCAGGCTTGCCTTGAACTCACAGTGATCTTCCTGCCTTAGTCTTCTGAGAGCTGGGATTATAGGTATGTGCACCACACCCAGCCTGTTATAATCAATTTAGAAGGAAGAAAGGTTGTTTTGGCTAACAATTTCCAAGGTTTCAGTTCACGGTCACTTAGGCCTTTTGTTAGGGCCTCTGACAGCACAGAACATAGTGGCATGTGTGTTGGGGAGTCCTGTTTACCTCCAGGTGACTGGAAGGCAAAGACTGGAAGGAAGGAAGGAAGGAAGGAAGGAAGGAAGGAAGGAAGGAAGGAAGGAGCCATGGTCACAGTATCTCCTTCAAGTGCAGAGCCCTAACTATCTAACCTCCTTCTAATTGGTCCCATCACCTAAAGATTCCACCATTTCCTGCTGAAGCCACAGGCTAGCACTACAAACCTTCAGCATAACACCCTTTGGGGGCAGAGGGGATATTCTAGATACAAACAATAGCAAACATCCAACAACAATCTCAAACTTAAATCCAAAAAGAATATTCTTGATTCTATAACTTCTGAAAACCCTGGTCTTCCTCAGTATAACCCCACATCTCAAAACAATCCTACTTTTCACTCACTCAACTTCTCTAGCAAGGATTTGAAAATGAATTTTGAATGCTCTCTCTCTGGTACCCTGCCTCATACCCAGCAGGTCACTCTCTTGGCTGTACTTTCAAATGTACTGAGATCCAACCACTTTCCAGCACACCCGTTGCTTCCACACTCATCTAATCCATCATGGTATCTCAACCAGATAACCACAGTGGCCTCCTAATTGGTCTCCCTGCCCTGCTGTCCCAGTCCATTCTCTACACAAAATCCAGTGTGCTGAAAAGTATTACTGCCCTGCTCAGAGCTCCAAACTTCTTCCAATTAGAATAAAAAATTATGTGCTAACCACAGCCAGCAAGACAAGACCTTTCCAATCTTACCAGGCTCCCTGCTCCCTGCACATCACTCATCCTGAGCTCCTTTCTGGTTCTTTCAAGAACATTAAAGCTCTCCCACTTCTAGGCACCACTGTGGAATCATTCTTCTCCTAGGCATCTGGGTGCTTGGTTCTCTCCCTCTCTTTATATCTCTACTCAAACAACAGCTTCTCAGAAATATCTTCCTGATTTACCTATCATCACCTACACCTCATCTCTCCCCTTTTTTGTTTTTTCTTTCCTTTCCTTGTATTCAGGCTGACTGTATTATATACTTGCTTATTATCTGGTTATCATTCCCACAAGAACCAAGGTTCCAGGTTGGCAGAGATTTTTCTGTCTCGGTCACACTTAAATCTCCAGCACCAAAACTAGAAGTGCCTGATAAATAGTAGGTGCTCAGTAAATGTTTACTGAATCATTTCTATATTCTCATCTGTTACTAAGATTGAGAATATACTCATGTATTTCAATTGTTTATTTTTTGGTACATATGGTATAATGTCAGAAGGAATCATTAAATATTTTAAGTTGTATTTTTAGAGCCTTGTAATGTCAAGCTGGCTATTTCCAGGCAGAAAGAGCAAAGCAAATGATGTAGGAGATATTACAACATATTTACAGGAATACAGAGAGCTCCCCATTGGAAATCTGGGAAAAGTCCAGTAAGGAAGACAGAGAGGTGAAAGACGAGGGATGAGATAAACTAGAAAACAGGACAAAGGGCAATCAGGAAGGTCTGTGTGCAGGCCTGAGTTGTGTGTCAGCTTGTAGGAAACAGAATGTTACAAGCAGGGAAACAGCAGCCAGAATTTCACTTGGGAAAAAGGACTCTGTATACATAGAATGTAACCCACATAACCAGGCATTCTCAGTTGACGAAGCAACTGCACTGCCCCACAAAAGCACAAAGATACAAGCATAGCCGTCTTAAATGATTAATCCCTTATCATTCATACCAAAAATGATATTCATAATTTCTTGTTCATCAACCTTTAACTGATCAATGTTCCCAGTGAAATACTCTCTTGGCATGTTCCAATTTGAATATTTTCATCTTTTAATCAATTAGCTCTTGAAGAACACTTACATGATAATCTTTAATTAATACACAGATTCCTGTGTATGCATAGTAAAACATTTCTTATAACATTCAAAATTAATATTACTTTGGGTAACGTACTATTCAACAAAAAATTCAATTACAGCTATTTTAATTAGAAAAAAACTGGTGTGTGATACCTAAGATGTAGCATTGTCTAATACAAATTTCAAATTAAAGTAAAAAAGAGAGTTTAGCTGATTGACACAAGAAGCATATAAGAAGTCTTATATTTTTAAGCCTAAAACAGATTTGATTTTAATATTTAATTTTGTTAATATAAAAACGCTTAATACAGAATGTACATTGTCAGTTTACTAAGTTTTATTTTTAATTGGATGTCTTTAAATTAAAATTGAATGGGTATTTTTAATTGGTTTTTAAAGCACTTGTCTTCTCCTTGGCTTCTTCTGTATCTTTAGTATTTATAATGTAATCATTACTTTCCTCTTCTTGAGAGCTTATGCTCCATATCTTGCTGGCAGTTACCACAATAGTGTGAACATTTACCCCACACCAGGCACTACGTCAGCACTAAAGCACAAAGATACAAAGATAAGCTGTCCACACTGATGTCAGCCACACCATGGCTCTTCTTTCTACCAGTCAGGCATCTAGAAGAATACAGACTTAACTACCCTTCAGTTTACATGTCGTACCTATGTCTACTTTTACATTTTCCCCATACTATTGCATTCTAAGGGCACACATGTTCCTCTTCAATGATCTTTCACACTTTAAAAAGCAGCAAAACTAGTGAGAAAACGAACAATTACAGTATCAGAACTATCTTCTACAACTTTCCTCTGCTCAGTTGGCAAGTTCTGACTAATGCCATGTAGAGGACCCGGAAAGAGAATCATTAAGAATGATCTAACCAGAAGACCTCAAGTCAATGACTACATGGATGTTCTGTCACCCACTGTTTGAGCACTGGTCCATTCACTCTATGGACAAAGGTAGGATTCCTCTGCAGCACAAAACTGCCCAATTTCTGCCTTCCTGAGCCACTTTCATGAACAAGCCTTTTGTAGAAGTTTCCAACAGTGCAACCATGAACATTCAGGAAAAACCATAAACATGCATTTGAGTAACCTATTTGCTATAAAGATAAGTTATAAAACAATGGGGAAACCTCTTAAAAGTGTCTGTCCCATCTGGGGCACACACATGCTAAGTGTCAACCTTGGCATGTATCTGTAGAAAGTCAAGGTCCTGAGGTGTGGCTGGCCGCCCTGGCAGAAGAGTCTGAGCACATTCAGACTCCCCGTTCCTCGGCACATCGAGTAGAGCATCCCTGCCAGGGCCGCCCCACTCGGACCCCGCCCCACAGTGCATCCCCGCCTTCCCTAAGCCTACTTCCACCCTTCCTGAAGCTCAATCCCGCCCTTCCTCTGAGCTCACTTCCACCCTTCCTCTTCAGCCTATATATACTCCTGCGCTTCCTTAATAAAATTGGATCTGCGCCATCAGCCTGACCTCCAGAGTCGTCTCTCCGTCGCCCCTTGCCAGTCCCCCGCAGCCCAAAAAAGGCTGCATGTTTCTTCCTAATCTATGCTGGTTTCATAGACAAGGTCTATGCCAGCTCAGGACTCCCCATCAGCTTAGCTAAGTTACACAACTTCTGTTCAATAAATATTTAAGTATGAAGGAGTGCAGATGTTTTAAATTTTAAAAATGACCTTTAGACACCAACCTTAATATTTACATTCCACAGAAGCAGTCACATTTTAAATACCTTTAGGAAGAATAAATACACAGAGCAACCATTTCAAAATGGAAAAAAGCAGATATGCACAAAATCTGAAATATTCCCTATAACAGCATGAAAAAGGAATCTGAATGTTTCACACACAAGCTGAAAGTACTATTCTTTCATTCATGCACTTTACATTTTTATGCACTTTTCTTAGAATATCCCACAAGCTACAAAATCTTGCTGGAAAAATGCTTTTCTCTGGGGAAAATTTTTTTTAACTTGATAGAAGAAATAGTCTGAATTTAAAGTAGTTTTTCTTTCTCATCAGAACAGTAATGTGACCTCTATGCAAAATATAATGAAAACCACAAGTCAATACTATAAAATAGAAAATGAAACCTGGGTTTCTGTCTTTAAAAAGATTAGATCAGCAGCATTAGAGTTATTTCACAAAATTGAAACAAAGAAAATATCAATAATCCTATGCATGTAGTGACCCTTCCTGATAATATTTCCCACAGAAAATCTGGGTACTATTAGGAAGCTGATTCTGACTACCAGCATTCTTTTCAAACTTTCTATATTATCAAAACAAATACATAGAAGTACTGTTAAACTCAAAATAAGATGAAAATACATAGTATGCAGACCTTATTGGATTCCAATAAAATTTCTATCTCATAGTAAAAACAAAACTTATTTAAATGGAAAAGGCCTAGGAATAAGATTTAAAAAGAACAAATCTAATCTAGTTTGCTAAATGCACAGAGGGTTTTCCATAAATATTTATAGGACTGGCTAAAGAGCAGTACGATCACAGGCAGAGGTCTTGAGATTATTATCTCCTTTTCATAAAACTGGTCCACATATCAATGATGGCTCCTTGGTAACTGACTTTATGATCAAGGATGTGACATAGCAAGAAAACAAATCTCTCAACACCTTCCTCCAAGACTGTGACAAGTGAAAACAACTACATTGGGCTTAAACCTAAAGAGAAAATGTCCCTGTGAGATGGATCAGCTAGCAGTATAAATAATGCAGTTCTGAAGTAGGAAATTAGGACATGGCAGGCTGGCTGGAAGACAGGATGTAACCTGTTAATTACAAAGACCCAAAACATAGGCTAACTAACAGGACATGACCTGTCAATCAAAGCCAGGATGTGTGAGCAGAGAAACTTCTGATGAACAGGATCTGAAAAGAGTATAAAACAAGGTGGCCACTAACTTTGCTGCCACTGTGATCTTTGTGTTCTACCACCTTTCCTTCTATCTTTTCTTTTCTTTTCTTTCTTTCTTTCTTTCTTTCTATCTTTCTTTTTTTCTTTCTGCAGTGGCCTGTCCTGCTTATAGAATGTATCTCTTCTTGTTATTCTCTTTTCTTCACTCCTTTTTTCCTTTCTTCTTTTTTCTATACTTTTTACTTTTCTTCCTTTACTTTAAATACAAGTTTGTATTTAACTGTTCATCATTTGTCTCAGCCAATTCTTTGGGCAGGACAGAAAGATCCTGGAATCACAGGCCACCACCTCTTTTGGCAATAGTTTTCTGCCAAATAAACTCCATATTGTTCCAAAGGTTATGAGAAACACTGAAATGGATTCACCAATAAGGGGCATGAGCTCTTATGAGTTTCACACAGATTAGTAGCATCAATTATGATACACAATCAGTGTCAACAGAATCAACAAAGCCAACAGGAACCTCCTGTGGTAGAATAGGCAAGAGATAAAAACTACAACTGAAGTGAAACAGTAGAAAATGAACAAGAAATAACTAACACGGGAAATCAAAGAATGAGCACATATAAAGGAGGAAAATGCTGCTGCTGCTGTGAATGATGATCACTCAATCCTATTAACCACCCTAGAAGATGGGCACTATTATTTTCTCCACTTTACATATGAGGAAAATGACATTTACAGATGTAAGCAGAAGGTCCAAACTTACAGGATTGGTGGTAGCAGTGAGATTCAAGGCTAAGTCCACTCATGTCAAAACCTGCAGGCCAAATTGCTCCCTACACTCCATACTTCTCAGGATTCTGAATTCGTAGATGACCAGAAAGCATTACTTTCCTGAAAGTACCTCCCTGTTATGTATAAGATACTGATATTCCACACTACACATACTCTGGTGGCTATGAATCTCTTGGTGGTGTGATCTTTAAGCAAGTCAGTCTCTCCCTGACATCACACATGGTGAGTGCTGTGTTAGCTTTAGAACAAATGAGGACATTCCGTGCTTCCCTTGTGAGCTCCACAGACTTGCAGCCATGGCAGTTCTAGGATTTAACAGTGTAGAACTGAAAGAACCAGGCCATCTGTACTTCCTCATTGGAAAGAAGACTTCTCTTTTCTCCCATGTGATAAAGATCTGGGTAATTCTAATGTGCGCTGACCCACAAATGTGAGCAAGACTCAAAAATCAAGCTGTCCAGAAAAACCTAATGCTTATATACATTACAGCCTACAAAACAGATGGTCAAGGCATGTAGATTTCTTCTAAGACCTCTGAAAATATGCCCAATCCACCCACTCCCAGTTGCACAACTAAAATGGATGTACATACTTTAGAGACATGAGGTGTTACCCTTCCTGTCCTCTGTGTGATTCTTTGGCTCTAAAGGGGAAAAATTTTCCAGGTTACTGCCAACCGAAATTGGCCTTTGTCTACTTTAACAATATCCAAAGGACCCCAACAATGTAAGACAGAGTCCTACCTCCATGAAGCTAGCTAAAAACACAGCAGTAGAACTGTGTGTATCTGCTCTATCTCCTTACCTTCTGAGAGGGCAAATATACAGATTCAGGCTTTCCTGTTTTAGAATAATGACATGTAGGGCTGGATAAGGATCTTAGTTTACCAATTTTAGTGTACTGATCCAAAGACAGTCAACAGCTCATTCAAAGTCCTTTGCTTTATTGGAATCTTTGGGGTATTCTGCAAGCCCTTTATGTTTGTCATGATTGAGATAAAATCTGACAGAGCTTTAACTCTTCTGTGTTGATACAAAGTGACTGATCATTCTAGTGTAAATTACTACTTGGGGTGGGGGGTAATGGAGATTAAACCTAGAGCCATGTCCGGTCCTTGTTTTTACTTTTTATTTTTAGACAGGTACTCCATAAGTCACTAAGCTTTGTTTTGTTTTTGTTTTTTGTTTTTGTACCAGGTACAGAACTCATGACCTTGCACTAACCACGTGGGCCCTTGTGCCACTGAGCTAAATCCCCAGTCTCGTAAATTGCTAAACTGCCTGAGCTGGGCTCAAACTTGTAATCTTCCTGTCTTGCCCTTGAGGGCTGCGATTACAGATGTGCACCAATATGGGTGGCTGTTAATTAGTATTTGAACTCTCAGTAGTACTGATGAAGAAGCCTTAGAAAAGACTGCCTGGGTTTACATTGTGACTGTATCACTTAACCCAGGTTCCACCATCTGAGGTTTACTCATCAGAATATGGGAATAATAACAGTACCAACCTCTGAACACTGGTATAAGAATTAAATTAGTTGATTCTTTAAAAAAAAATAGTGTGTTTTCCACATAATAATCTCTCCAAATGTGTCTATATATAAAATAAAAATAACACTGGAAAAATGCTGAGCTTTTGCCAAAGACCTAACCAGTGACACTGGAAAACCAAATACCATGTGCTTAGACGCTAAGTAACTTAAAGTCTTATATGCAGTGTAATCATAAAACATGATGTATGCTTAAATTTTTAAAAAATTATTATAGTAAAAATTTTTTAAAATTATTATATCTACTGCTGTGATTTCAGCTAGCTTCATGGAGGTAGGGCTCTCTCTTACATTGTTGAGGTCCTTTGGATATCTTTAAAGTAGACAAAGGCCAATTTGGGCTGACAGTAACCTGGGAAATTTTGTCCCTTTATAGCCAAAGAATCACAAAGAGGACAGACCCACTGCCATTATCCCCCTCAAAATACCCCCACTTCCAACACACTTATCCCGTTGTTCTTGCCACTTTCCAAAGCAGGTCTGGAAACTCCCTTTCGCAAGTGTCTTGAATTGGGCTGTTGTGGTGCTTCAGTGTCCTAAATCAATTGAAAATGTTTATTTTCCATAGTCATTTTGATTTTGGGGGAGAGCCAGCAGTTACCCAGTGCCAAATCCAGTGGAAGGGATATCAGCACACACAATACTGCTTTTACCAGCCTGCCTTTCCAATGGATGGCACTAAGCAGCCCCATTTATCATATAGTGATACTCAGGAAAGAAGACTTCCAGAATTGTTTTAGAAAGTAGCAAAAACAACAGAATAAGTGTGTTTGAGGCACGGGGCACTATTCTGAGGGGAATTAATGGGAATGTGTCTTTTACTGTAATTTGCTTTTATTTAAACATTTACCATGTTTTCCAATTACCTCTTGTACATACATCAATAAAAATGTATCTCAAATTCTAAATGCACATTATTATATAAAAAATATATAAGCAATACTCTAGTAAGGAACTATGTTTCCATATAAGTAAATTATTCCCTATTCAGGAAATGCAGACAAAAAATGTGCTAAGTCTATATATAATATATAGAAAACAAATATGAGAAAATGTGTTAGTCTTTTTTGATAAAACTCTAAGTAGACAGCCCTAGTTATACTAATTAAGCAAACACATGTATAAAATGGTTCTTTATATTTTCACTTGCACTAGCCAAACTTGTCTGTCACCTGACTACTAAAGACCAAACTTATCTTTGAAAATTAACAGGGAATAGTTCTTCATGGTGAATCTTCATGGAAATCTTCATGGAAAAATACATATAGATAAAACCTTGACACTATAAAAGAAATTCTTTTTATCCTAAAATCTATTTTCTTTAATAGAATCTATACATAATTATGCTGGTCATGATTATTTTTCAAGTTGCTCACATTTATAAAGTAGCAACAGTAGTCAAAGAATGTTAGTAACTGAAAGAAAATTGCCTGGAAGGAAATTCTATCAACTCTGTGCTTTGTCTCTTCTTTTTGAAGGGAAGATATTCTGAATAGAAGGAATAGTGACTATATATTTCATATATCTAAAAACATAAAGGTTGTCTTTGAGTGCATAGAAGTCTGTTCCCTCTATCACTTACATTAAGATTTTATTGCACTTCCAATTCTGTGTCCCACTGTGTTGCAGTTTCTTAACCATACACAATAAAATCCTTCACAAGAAGAATGCAAAAATGCTCAAATCCTGCCGTGCTCCAGAAATAATTTCAAGGAAGACGGTGAAGTGCTTCTAGTGTAGTAAGTTAAAATAAAAATTAAAATAGCTGGATAGACTACCTTGTTAAACATGGCAGAATAACCACCCAAACCTTTTAACTCTTTCCCTCTCAAAGCATATGCCTATGAAGGAATAAAAGAATGTAAACTTACTAGGGTAAAGGAAAGTTAAAAGCATTTTAACAATGCTAAAAGAGCAATTACTGGCTTGATAAAGGAGAGGGCTCTGGCCAAATGCCTACAGAAGGGTCCCAATGACTGGCCCCTTCCTCTCTAAATCTTCCCTGCTCTTTGATTCCTAGATGCCATGAATTGAGCTGCTTTCCTCCACCACACTCTTCTATCATGATAGTTCTGCCTCAGAGCATCTAACCATGGACCGAAACCTCTGAATCATTAGTGAACAATACACCCCTTTGTTTACATTGCGGGTATTTCAGGTATTTTGTGCCAACAATGGCAAACTAGTATCCTATGTAAAGCAGATCAACATTGACCAAGAAAGATGATTCCTAACAATAAAAATATGATAACAATAAAAATATGACAGTAATAAATATCTAAACCCAAGAATTAGAAAATAAAGCCAAAGAAGTTTGAAAGTAAAAACAAAACACAAAAAAGAAATCTATATATAATATTAGACATGTACTAATTCAGTGGCTGCAAAATCTAACAAGAGGTTTTGAAATTAGTAAAACTGAAGAGAAATTGGCAAAGTAGTAAAACCAGAAGTTTCTAGAACCAAAAGACAGTCTCCAGATTCATACTAGATCCAAAAGTCTTCAAATTTAAAAAGTCCAAGTAACTAGCCTGATGAATAAAAATAGGCCTATTACTAGTGAATTATAGCTGGGCATGGTGATGCATGCCTATAATCCTAGCACTTGGGAAGCTGAGGCAAGGAGACTGCCATGAATTCAAGGCCAGCCTCGTAATTCAAGGCCTACCTTGAACCATGATGAGACCTTGTCTCAAAATTTTAAAAAATTAGTAAATTATGAAATTTGACCTTATTAAAAATAATATAAAAATATCTTTCAAAGGAAAACATTTAATGCACATATTTAATTAGCAATCAGATTGACAAAGACTTCCTGACAATAAAAATGGGATCCAGAAAATAACAATAATGATTTCTAAATTGTAGGGAAAAAATTATTTTCAACCTAGACTTCTATACCAACCCCAAATTATCATTCAAACATGACAATCAGAGGCAGTATCACAATGAAAAGACAAAAAATTAGCCTCCCACACTCATTTCCTTAAGAAGCTACTGAATTTTTTTTTCCAAATAAGAAGGCAGAAGGTGTGAGACCACGATTCTGGCAATCCAACATGGCAGGAGTGGATGCTACAGGGTAACGGAGGCTCCTGGGGGAATAAAACCCACCTACCCTGAAACTGGAAAAGCTGGAGCCTCGGGACAGTAGAACTTAAATAAACTGTATTTAATCACATGAATGACTTAGAGGAGGGCGAGGAGGAGTAGGAGAAGGGCAGGGAAGGGTGAGCAAATGGGAAGCAAGCGTTATTAAGTCAAGCTGAAACAAAGCTGCAGAAGATGGGCAAGGTATCACAGACACTTGTCGGCTGCTGAGGCATGGATGTGTGACGCGGCAAAGAGGCTGAGTGAACGTTCATGTGTAAAAACTGACGTCCCCAACAAGACTGACTCCTGAGCAGCTCTCGCCTGGGTCCTGCTGCGCTCCCCCTTACTCCTGCTCTTCCACCCACAGCAACCACCGTCTACCCCCTCTACCGGAAACGCTACCCTCCCAGCCTCCACAGGCTTCCCAAGTCTGTCCTCTATCGCCTTTCCTCTGTTACTTAAAATTACTGTCTTCTCTTCTCCATTGCTTTATTTTTCTCCACCACCCCAGAAATAAATTCTACTGTTGTGTTTATTACCTATCTCCCTCTGCAACTAAATTCGACAAGGGGATTTTGTAAGTTTGTTCACTGCTTTACTTTTCATGGCCCAGAAGTGAGGTCAGTACACACAAGGCATACAATAAATGTTTATGAATGAAGTGATCTGTACATCATCAAGTCACATAGGACCAAATGGGGAGAGCATTCTAAAAATATTTGCAAGTAATTGCTACTACACATTAAATTTAAATTTAAAAACATCACAACACAGAGTACAAATAATATTTAAATCTGAGTTAAGCTCTAAGGGAAGAGTGATCATGCTTATAATTAAACTTATGAATTATGTCTGTGTTTATTTTTATTTGCTTATTTTCTAAAATAATATTTGTTAAAACAAATTCTGAAAAGTACAACTGTTCTACTGCATCCTTTGTTGTTCTTAACATACCCTGATGCAAAAATCACCTAATTACAACTGCTTGGAAAAGTCTATACAATTGCCCTACCAATTTTTTTATTTTGTGTTAATTTCACTTTAAAGTAATACTTGTGGTTACTTATAAAATACACAGCTACAAGATTCTTCACTCTGTATCCAAAGAACATCATCTGGCTCAATATGAGAGAAAGCCAGACAATGCTTAGAATCTCTAACAGGACTTCCTTTTAAGATGGAATAAATTAAGCTGTGCTATTTTTTTTATTGAATGAATACTTTCTAAACAAAAATCATACACATATAGAAAAGAAATGAATAAAAAATTTAAATAATAAAGGCATATATTGCCCTTTACACAACAAGGATTTGAAGTAGATGTATTCCATTGTAAATCTCATTTTATGGTTGAGGACACAGGCCCTGAAAACATAAACCACTTAATAGGAATCCTATTAGAGGGACAATTTAAATCCAGGTAGCCTGGCTCCAAAGCACAAAACCTTCACTGTGACATTATCTGCTGCTTCTAAAACAGCAAATGCGAAGTAAACCCATACTATGTGCCTTTCAGCATTAACAATATGCTCAGATATGCCTTATATGGTTTACAATCTAAAGACATGCACTGTCAAGTGTGATGGTACCACATATCACTTCATGAGAAATTAAGCTGCCCAGGACAAATAATCAGACTATTCTGAAGAGGTTTCACATGTGTCCATAAACATACATGTTAATCTTTAAATGTTAAAAAAAAAAAAAAACTAAGTGTAAGTCTAAGCATCAACACAATCAATAGCAGTCTTATGACAATCAGGAATCCTGAAATCTTATAAAAATTTTCTCAAAGACCAAAACTTTCCCTTTCCATTAGATCACTGAAGATTGATTTCTGAGTAATTTATACTGTGTGAGCAACTTTCAAAATCTTTTACCCATCCAGCAAATAATCATTAACTATCTAGAACTATTTAGAAAAGGCTACAAAAATAGATAAAATATCCTTCAAGTCCTCAGGGTATTTAGAACAAATTACATATATCTTCTAATGTCATTCTGAGGTAAAAATTCCCTAAGTGATGGAAATTTTAAATTTTACTCATCAAACTGAATAGATATCTAAACAGTCTGCCCTCAACAACCATGACGTTGCTATTCTTCCTCAAAGAAGACTTCTGGTTAGCAGCTGCCCTACCCTGGCTTAACAATCCCCTTCAAAGGCCAGTGTGGGGAAATCTGATTGTAACAACGCCCTCGGTCTTTTTCTCCTGAAAGAAGCCAACTCCTCACAGCCCAATGTCAAGGAGGCATTTTCATCTTCATTCATGCATACCCTCCCTCTTTAACCCCTCTCTTCCTTTTTCAGACCTTTCTTGTTCAACGATTTTTTAAAGATGGTCTCTTCTTCAATTCTTTACTTTTTATTATACGTTTCCAATATGTAATGATTACATTCCTTATGGCAAGCTGATACAAATACACCATGCACCTTAATTCTTTAACTTCTTCCCTTCCTTCTTCACTTTATCCCCTTCCCGTACGAGAAAGATCTATCTCCCTCACTCTTATTATCTACCCTTTATTTTGCTCTTAATTTTTTACATTTAAAAATTAACATGTATGTTAATTTTTGTTCTCTTGTATGATTTCTGAGACAAGAGAAATCATGTAATATTTAATCTTGTGTGTCTGGTTTATATCACTTAACATTATGGCCTTAAGGTGCATCTATTTTCCTGCAAACCACTTTATCCTTACCCAAGTATTCTTGAATATCCCTTGGCCCATTTAAAAATCAACAAATGATCCTGATGATAATAAATGAATGCACTGTCTAATCTGTACCAAACAACAAAAGAAAAACCATAACTTTTGAGTGTACATTAATCATGAGAATCAGCATCATTACCTTCTACAGCTCCCACAAGTAACAATTCCTTTTAGAAACTCCACAGTCTTCTTCCACAGTTCCCACTTTATCGAGCTATATCTGCTTGTCCTTCAACATGAGAATTTTAGAAAATTGCATAAATAACTTCAGTCTTCATATTTGCACTGTATGCTAACTATCTGATTATAAGTGTGAAAACTGGGGCGCTGAGGATAGAGGAGTACAGGAAGGCAGAATTCAAACTCCAGGGAGGTAGATGTGGGTGAGCAAGGGTCTACTGTGTGCTGTTTGTTAACCACTGCACTGGGTCTGGCAGATTTCAGGTACACAATCACGGTGGTGAGTGGGACAGAAGAGAGGAGAGAGGAAAGGACGAGGAAGATTGCAAATCCATTACTGTTGTAGGCTGGTAGAATAACACAATCACACTGTAAACACTGTTTCTACACATGAATTTCATTTGAAACTGTCTCTGAAGTCAGCACAAACTACATTAATACCTGCTGTCTCAGAAATTCAGTTTTAGAACACTTCCCCACTGAGTCACTAAGTATGACAGTCTTCATTACACTGCCATGGTACACTTTCAACATTCTTGTTTACTGGCAATATATCACACAAAGGTTTTCCAGTTTACTTTCTAATGATCTGTCAGCTATGAGTTTGTTAATATATGTTATCAACATTACCCATGAATTAATGACTCAGTGTTGTAACATACATGATTGGTAAGTCATTTCTGTGTGTCCTATAAAGAATGAAAAATCATTTTTAACTATTTTACTTTTAATTGTATAATTCAACAGTAGCGGCCTATAGGGAAGATTAATTGTGACCTAAGAGAAAAAGTTATGGTAAGATATAGCAGTAGCAGTGGTCAGACATAGAGATGTTGGGGAGACAAAAAGATACATGTGAAATAAACCCAGTATTTTAATAAACTTTAAAAAAAGTCTTCAAGCTGAGTTTTTTTAATATGATCACAAGACGACTTAGTATTTCCGTTTATTTTTCCATTTCTTATTTGTTTTCTCAAGTATCATTCCAGATTTCCATTAGAAATCTGTATTTACTGGTCTATATCTAATCTCAGGTGTCAAAATAAATTCCTGTGGATGGCCACAGGAAATCTGTGAAGCAATAATTTTACTTAGTTCATTTTAGACACAGGAGCTGGACCTAGGGATGTGCTATACACGTGTGTTCTGACTGCCCCCGTCACCACAATCCAACCTCTGTCTCTTGAACATCCCTCCTAGTAATTTTTTTATGACCTGAGCCTTTTTACTTTATATTTTGTCATTCTAATAACAGTGGTATTGGTGGAGGTAAGACTGAGAATAAAGAAATCATAATTCCAATCACATTTCTCAGTTGTGATTGAAATGAAGTGCTTATTGGCCATATTTTCTGTCCTTTGGCAGCTGCCCCTGCTTTTAGCTGCAGCGACTATTCCTATCTGTTCCAGATAATCAGCAGAGAAAGATGACGCCAATGCACAATTATATTTATCAGAGCACCTCAGCAATTTCTATTATAATCTAAGTTGTTCTTCAGGCCTAATGCCTTTCTCTTTTGAATTCCTTCGAAAAAAGTTAATTCTTTTAAAAACATTGTTTAAATAACTGCCTTACTCCTTCTTGAGGACCCAAAGGAGCACCAGTCAAAAAGCCTTTTGCCTAGATAGAAAAACCTTCCAGACCCAGCACATCCTTTCCCCATATCCCATCTCATCACACACTTAGTTATTAGCATGCATCTGGATCAGTTCTGGTTCTCACATCCCACCACTTTTCCTACTTTCAGGGATATCATTTTTCCCTTGTCAATAAAACTTTCTTTTCCTACCTTCCGTGCAACCAAAACCCTGCTCAGGAATACAAACTTAAATCCTCCCCAAGTAAGTAAGGCCTTTCTGCCTCCCAGTTCTTATTTTAATTAGCTGCCCCTACCCAAGTCTAGCAGTTCCAAACCTCCTCTCACCAGCTGAACTTCCAGCCCAGCTTTGTCTTCGTTGTCATGCAGGCCCATGCTGAAAATGAGTAGGGTAAGGAAAATGTTTAAAGTAAGGAAAACAACTTTTAGGGTAAGGAAACTTTTGATAAACTCAACACCCACATAACATTTCACTACTGTAGACATTCCTTACGTCTTCCTACTTCTCACACTTCCGTGATATTTTGCAGCCCACCCAGATCAATCATAGGTTGAAAAATAATGAAGCTGTTTTTGAATAAATTTTCTCTTCTGCCCTGATGTAGATGATCTGATCTGGTTGGAAGTCAACATTTCCAAATTGCGTGAAGTCACAGCTGCTGCTTAACACAAATTCATTCACCATTAGATCATGCATTCACACCAAGACAGTCATGATGGATGTGTTATTAGCTCTTTCCTCCTCCCCAGTCTTTAGCTCACAAAGAATGTGCTATTTGGTTGAAGCTGTTCATCACTGTTGGTCATACAATAGAATGGAATCAAAATATGCACTTAAATTCTACTTTAAGCACATCAGAATGTTCAACATATGAAAATTTTTAAAGCAGACAAAAGCATTCTCTTAACTCTCTCAACATATCTTTATCATGGGGTTAAGTGTCCACATGTCACAATGAGAATTTATCATTTTCCTCACAACACCTCACTTTTCAAAAATAATGGCAAAAATATTCTCTCTTAATTCTATATACTCCCTAACTTCTGGTTAACTTACTTGGCTTACAAGATTCATCAGCATTTAAACAAGAGAAATGGGATATACCAAGGAACATAAGACAGAGTCCTTTCCTGGTAATAAAATAATGCTGGACTTCAATTTTTAACTATGCCATTCTGAATACCAAATCTTTTCTACAGATCCTATCTTCTAAGAGCGCTACCAGCCAATAAACAAAACTGTATCATATAGTTCATTTTTTCATACACTAATGCTCCAATTTCACTCCTATTAAGACGGTGATGGTGAACCTTTCAGCCCTCTCAGTGACACAAACAGCCCCCGGGGCACCTGTGCCATGGGTTCTTGGCTGACATTTTGATCAGTTCATCAAAGGTAGATGAAAAAAAAAATAATCCAAGACATCTTCCCCTAAACTAAACTGCTCTGTGAAAGACACTAGCACCTTAACTGAACTTAACATCAAATCTGAAGCACAGATGCGTCCAGATGTTAAATCCTGAGGGTGTAACATCAGTTACATAATATTCTGGCCGGGAATACATAACCAAAATCTAAACAGGACAAAACATTACAAAAACATAACAGCCAACACATTCACTTTTTTAAAAAAAGAAAGAAAAGATCTATATTTAGGAATGCCAATGTCATAGATATGGAAGGCTGAAGAACTATTTACTGTGCCAGACTGAAGTAAATGCAATGTGTGATTCTAGGCATGGTTTTGCCATGGAAGCTAAAAAAGACCGCAAAATAGTATTTATTCAGTGACCTGACAAGACTGGACAATGAACTACAGGTTAGCTCAAAATCACTGAATCACTGTTAAACAAACTGAAGTTGAAAACTGCATTGGATGATGTTAGAGAACATCTTTCACATATACTATCTTGTATTGAACTTATTCTCAAATAGTTCCAAATAAGAATGTGTCTACCTAAAAAAAAGAGATAGTGTCTATTATCTACATATTAAATATAGAGGTCAGTGATAAAGACACACATACATAATTAGTAGATTGATAGATGATAGAGATATCAAGAGATGGGTTTAGACAGAATGAGGGAAGAAGAACAAATTAAGCAAATGACAAAGGGTATTTTAATACTGTTTGAATTATCCTTACAACTTTTCTATAAGTTTATATTATTTCCAAATAAAAATGTTAAAGTTTATTTAACTTGCTTCTACACACACAATAAAAGCCTTCTTCAATATATTTACACATTTTCCTCTACTTACTTCTCTAGGTCATTGTTTTCTAGACATTTTACTACATAGTAAAAATATAAACTTTAATATTCTAGCCCTCTAATTTAATGATTAAAAATACCAGATTAATAAGGCTTAAATCTAACAGTGCATGAACAGGTGAATTAATGTAGAATATAAAGAAATAATACATCATTAGCAATGCAGTGAGTACCACTATTAATTGGAAAAAGCAAAAATGTCAAAGTGGCAGTCAATAAAAGTAAATTATCACACATGCCCTACATTTAATTCGAGTATGTTTTGAAATAAGAGAGTTTCTCTAAAGATGATTCAGGAATTCAGTCCTTCTTATTTCCACATTAACCACAACCATAAAACATCACCTACAAATTCCAGTATCAAGCTTTAAAATATAAAGATTTAAAGACTTACGAGTTAAGGCAAACCAGGTGACACACACCTATAATCTCACCACCCTGGAAGGCCGAGGCAAGAAGACTGTAAATTCAAGCCCAGTCTGAGTGAATAAGCAACTCAGTGTACCCTACCTCAAAACAAAATTTCAAGAAGGGCTAAGGATGTAGGTGAGTACAAAGGTGCTGGATTCCACATGAAGCACAGAAGAGGGAGGAGGAGGTAAGGGGTAAAGGAAAGGAAAGCAGGGGAACAGGGAAGAAGGAATGGAGAGAGAAAGAAACAGAAGAGAAAGAAAGGGCAGGGCAGGGAAGGGAAGGGAAGGAGGGAGAGGGAGAAGGAGAAGAGGGAAGGAGAAGGAGAGAGAAGAAGGGAGAGAAGCAGGGAGAAAGGGAGAGTAGAAAGGAAGAAAGGAGGGAAGGAGAGAAAGAAGGCAAGGCAAGGCAAAACATAATCTTGGACAAAAGTCTTCCGAACTTTTTCATTCTTTAGAGTTGTCTCTACCATACCCAGGTCAACAGAGAGGGAAAAAAAAGTTTAGTATCCTATCTCCCCCCCATGCATTTAACTTACTTTTCACAGAAATAATCATATTCTTTCTGAGGAATGTGGGGGAATGTTGTTGTTTGAGTCCAGGACCTTCACACTGAACCATATCTCCTGGCCCTTTTATATTTTTTATTTTGAGACAGCATCTCAATAAGTCACTAAGTTGTCCAGGCAGAGCTTGAATTTGCAGTCCTCCTGTCTCAGCCTCCCAGAGTAGTGTGATTACAGGTGTGTGCCACCACAGGCCACATCTATATTCATTCTTTATGCACTTGTATGTCATCAGTTTATTACACCTAATTATATTGTATGATTACAAACACAAGTACACTGGCATATCTGCTGCTGGACAGTGTGGGCAGCAGGGCATGGCACCCTAAAGGCTGGCCGACATTGGTCATCAAGTGAGAAGCTCTCAGGAACACAAGGAGCTCCCACCAAGCCCACCCGGGAGGCAGAGGTGACTACGAGCACGTCTGGAAGACGACAAATGGAGTCACTTCCTTCAAAGATGCAAAGAAAGTCCTGGACTCCTGTGAACTAAGTACTCCAGAAGTAAGCTCTGTTTTCCAATGTGCTCAGGAATTAAGGTGACAGGCGAGCAGCTTTACAGACAACTGCAAGGTAAAAGTGGCCCTGTTTTCTTAGAGACCAACAATGCAGGAGCAGAGACCTCTCATGCAGATAATACGCCTTAGTTTGAAATGTGTGTTCCAAGTAATGGAAGTTATATTATTTCATTTAAAAAAAAAAAACAAAAAAACAAAGATCAAAAGGGAACAGAACAGTGTGAGGAAGAGAATTAAAACCCTGGCCCTCATTCTATTTTGTAAAATAAACCAAAGCATCTATATTTTCAAATGTGTATAATCACGGCATAGAATTTACCAACAGAGTTATTGGGAAATGTGTTAAGTTCTTTTCCAACAGAGTTATTGGGAAATGTGTTGAGTTCTTTTAGGCATGGCTAAAACTTGCCCCACCAGGTTTCAAACCACTAAAAATTAGTTCTTTTTTTAAAGACACATGCCAAGAGAATGAAAATATCAGGAGAGCCATAGCTAATTCCATGCATGCCACCACTTCTCTGCCCTCCAAGACTCAACAAAATCAAGGCACTCAAACGCTTCAACTGACTAGGTGAACCACTACATATTATCCACAGCTAATACATGCCAACACCAAACATGCGACTCAGTGCACCATGGAAAGTCACAAGGGGCCGCAGAGGGAATCTGATTACTTTGTCCAATAGACTCTCAACACAGCGGACTTTGAGAACAAGACAAATGGCACTCACTCCATCTGACCAGAAGGTCTCATCCAGCTTCTTTTACAGCATTGTTTGAAATTTATTATTCGTGCTGTATTGTATTTCTCCAATCAATGAAGAACAAGTGCTCTTCTAGACATACTGCATTATAGATGTATAAATTTAATTTTATTAAATATTTGGTAACTTAAAATATTCTAACAAACTGAACATTTTTAATATTCATTAGAAACTATATTTAATGATACAACAAAATTTGAATTAATCTCAAAGAAGTTGCCATAAAACCCATGGGAGATGTAAACTGAGGTTCTCCTTATGTTATTAGTTGAGGTAATTCACAATATAAAGAAACTGAGATGCTATATAAAACTCCCATCACAATGCAGAAATTTTCTTTAGTCCACAAATTACATAAAGGTTTTATAGAGATACACATAAACTGCACAGAACCCTTTATACACATAAATACATATAAACTAAAGATATGTCAGCCAAGATATGTAAACCAAAGATATATAAACCAAAGATGTGTTTCTCTCTATATATATATGAAACAAAAGAGAGATATTAGTACTATAAATCTTTCACGCTCAATTATGCAGAATTATTGTTAATATGTTCTAAAGTACCAGGAGAATGATAATGGATTCAGTCAATGGCCTCTGAGAACCAAGTCCTTTTCTGAGCTGGACATATCTGTCCCCAACACTCTAAGCCGGTCTCTTCAATCACCAATGATGACTACAGTTGTGCACAGCAAAAGATTATTTTAAAAATTCATTCTAAAAAATGAGATTCAATGACAAATCCAGCAAATACAGAATACAACTACACACTGCCCATAAACACAGGCTGGTTTACAAAAAACACAACGGTCTCTTTTGATTCAATAAAACTTCTCAGATCCCCTAAGAGCATTTCTTACATACTCACAGTGGTCAGAGCACTGTAAGATATTCAGAAATTATACCCACTGGCTTTTTCTTCATTCTTTGCTATGTTACCTGTAACAGTCTTCTAAAACTGGTTTGGGGCTTGTGTTTCCAAAGCTTCCCAAAAGGAATATGTGACAAACAATTTAACAAAACACACATGTGTTCAGTAAGGGACAATATCCACTACAGGCTATTAAAACAGAGTAAGTCTTCAGTACTACAAGAAGGAGAAGAAGAGAGGAAGAAGAGGAAAAGGAGGCGGCAGAGGAGGAGGAGGAAGAAGATGGAGGAGAAGAAGGGGAGGGAGATGAAGACACACTTTGGGTAAATAATCAGAAAAAAAATCTTAAATAACAAGTTTTTAAATGCTTTATTTGAATATGTAGTTCAAATGACCTTACCTGGAGTTTCAATGTATACATTTTACACTGCTTACATATTATCCATGAGCTAGATCTCTTAAGATCTGCTCCCAACTCTCCTGCAACTCTTCCTAAAGTAACTCCCGCATTCAGGTGCATACTGTTGTTCTTCCAATGCCACACACAGACATCTGAGAGCTCCTTGTTGCTTAAATCATGTTTGTACCCGAAGCCCCTGCACATACCACAAAGTCCGTAGCACATGTCTGAGGATGATTAAACAGAAGGGTGAGCGTACAGTGAACTAGTGGTGACTTCAGTGCTTATGTGAAGATGACCCCGCCCTGTTTCTCTGTGATCTTCTTTCATGAAATCCCACACCTTCAGAAGGCCAGAAAGTGGCCCTACACACTGTGGCCTCCTCAGAGCCTATCTAAATGATAATCTCTTTCAACCTCTGTAGGGCCTTTAAAAAAAAAGGTACACTGAAAAGAGAAATTCATCTCACTGCTTCAATTCATTTCAATGAATTCTAGAAGTCACGTAAGCATGACCACCCCTCTGAGGGCACCACAGTCTACTGGAGGAGATGTAAACTCAACTAATAATTCATGCAACAACTCTGCCCTCCACTTCTTCACCACTAATGCTCATGTACCAACTCATGTGATTATGAAGGGGCTCAGCAACCAACATTGTGCCTTCACCCCAATGTGGGCCAAGGGTATCACTCCTGTCTTCTGCTGCTGGTCCTTCTGCTCAGCCATGGAGATCCACCAACCATCTGTTCAACACAGAAGCTTCATTTGCTATTCCAATCCTAAGTGGCTCCCCTTAAAGTCCCTATGTTACACGCTTCAAATAGCACTGTTCTCCAACACAGCTGTGGTTTTCCTCCACTCTACTCTTACAAGCCAACAGCCCAAGATGAGAGGCTCTGACCCTCTGGCCCAAATGTTGATGCTGCCCAAGAGGCACCTCCTTGGCCTGCTGCCTTTTAGACACACACAGCTGGCACCACTGGGCATCCTCCTAAACCATCCTCCTGGACGCCTGAAGAAACAGTACTCCTTGAAGAGTGTCACTTGTGTACTGCCAGAGACCTGAGATTCGTAGCACTCTCCTATTTCCCCCTTCCATTATGCAAAGAGGGAATCTGGGAATCAAATGTCACCAAAATGAGCAAAATTCAGGTGTCACAAGGCACTGAACACCAGTTAAAGAGGAAGCAGGGTTGCTTAGATACGCACCAGGCACAGCTTTCCTCTTACCCTTCCAATTCCTAAGGAGAAAGAACAGCTTCCAGAAAAACATATTATGTTTTCTCCATCACATCCAAAGGGTATGATGTTTTCTTCTTTTGTGAACCCCACACAAGACACCTCAGAAAAATGATGACCAGGTTCCATTTTTGCAAGAGAACTGAAACCATGATTTTACAAAACATCACCCTATTTTCTTTAAACAAGCAGATAACAAACCAAAAACAACACAATAAGACAGTACAAAAATGATTTTAAAACTTCAGCAGCATAATTTTAAGGCACCTTTGTCTAGAAGAAAGTAAAATTACTCTGAAATTAACCACTACAAGCAGCTCAAGCTTCATAGTAAGTTTTATTGGAACCAATATCCTTAGGGGAAAATTGGCAGGTAGATGGATGATAGGAAATTATATTCGGGGATCATTGTTTACAATGCTGCTTAAACAAGATTACAGACCACAGAGCTCACCATCTGATATAGCACAATAATCCTAATGAGTATTCATAAGTCCTAGTGTATCTAGGGAGGTCTTCTCTAAATCTGCTTCTGAAAGAGTGGCATTTCGGAAGTATATCCCAAATATATGTTACGATGTCACAGAGATTTGTGTAAAGTAAATAGAGTGTAAGAGAAATTATAAACTTTTACAGGTGTACATCTTTACTTAACTCCTCAAGATGCTAGAAACTCTAAACACATTTTTTTTAAAATGAGTAAAATGAAGAAGAAACTGTGGCAAGGCTGGCTCCTTTGGTTTGATGTGTGGCTCTGCCCTTTCTCATCAGAAGACCTCGTAACATCTAGATGTGACACTAGCTGATGGCAAGTGCCCAACGCAACCCAGCTCCTAACACTCTCCCTTGGTCACTGTACCCAATCTCACCTCCTCCAGCTCCTCCCTGTACCTGCAACTCCCTCTGCTGGGCCTGCTCTTGGTGTTTCCACTGCTCCTTCATGATGTTTGGGCCATTTGTCCAAAGTCAGATCCTCACAGATGCCCTCTCTGACCACTCTGTCAGAAATGTAAAGCCCCTCAGTACTATGTTTTTTCTCTTTAGCACTTATTTGTAATTAACATACTACATAAAAGTTCTCTCTTCCTTAAAAGGAAAGTTCTGTGAGGGCAAGTATTTGTGTCTAAATTGCTTATTCAAGCATTTCCCAGCATCTACAGTGTTCCAGGCATATAGGAGGTGTTCAATAAATATTTCCAGGATAAATGAGTGAATCTACACAAAAACTGCTCTTACATTAGTGTTCGGATATTTATAGACGCTAGATATTTACAGGATCTCTGGTCTAGTCAAAAGTTCTTACCCTCATCTTTCACTTCCTCTCCTAGTTTTCTTCTTTCTTCTTATATTTGCTGTTTCAAATCTTACTACAAACAGACTTTTATTATCAGTCCCCTAAAATCATTTGTGAAAGTAAGCAGAATGTAAAGAAATCAAGTTAGAAGCAAGATTATGGTTGCCATGAAAGTTTTTCCTCTATCAATGGTGCATGTTTTTGTAACCTTTACTCTACAATCATATTACTCTAAGATCATGGAAAAGTGGCTGACCTGATGTGGAAAAAAGCTGCTTTATGTATCTGTCTACCTATTTAGAAAAGAAAATTTAATGCATAGGTGCATTAAATTGGTTCCATTTCTGAGGAAAGCTCAAGAGCATGCTGTTTAAGTTAAGCACATAATCCTTTTAACAGAGTTACAGTTGGCTGGTTATTTTACATGCACATCCCTTCCTAGCAACCCTTCATGATACCCAAAATTAACTGCTGAGACTTTATGCTAGCAATTGCCAAAAGTATATTTCAAGAAAGATGTTTTATATGGTTTACACCACCATTCCCTTAGGGAAGTAAATAACCTATATTCAGTCCTCTCCAATGATGGCTATCCTCAAATAGATGAAAACAGTTGTAAGACATTTGAAAATAGAATGAACTAAAGGCTAACCTAGCCATATCAAATGTTAAATTGTGATATGCTACAATAAATAAAACAGCGATTCAGGCACAAAAGTACATAGGTAAATAAGTGGGAATAGTCAAATAGTCAATTTTTGGAGTCACATTTGTTGCTTATAGCTTTCTCATTCTGTGCTCTTTGTCTGTGGTTGAGCAGAGGAGACTTTGCTGACTTAGCATCAGCATGGGTTTGTGAACTGTCTTATGACAGTATACTCCAAATGGACAAGGTTGGTTCCACCCTCAGATGACCCGGCCAGGAAGGCAAGGGATGTGACAGAAGGGCCACTCTGGTGGCCTAGTCAGGTATTGGGTGTGCTGGGAGGGGACTCGGCCCTAGCAGGTTCAGAGTCACCAAAGTGCCAGGCAGGAGGGTACTGCTTTTTCGGGTGACGCAAGTATGTCACTCTGGTTTCTACTCACCATTTTTTAAACTGCCTAGACAAAACTGCTTTGGAAAAAGATACTTCCAGAAACCATAATTATGTATTTTATGATTTTTTTAGCACTCTGAAAAGAGAATCCTCCCTGAAACAACTAAATCTAAAAGCCTAAAGTTGTTTTCACTTTCCCATTTCTAAATATAATCATGGATGCAAATCAAGCTGCTGAGGCCGATCTGCGGCACATTCCTCTCCACGAACATGGGTACGGCTGCAAGCCTTCCTCTTGCAGCCTCCCCAGAGCAGCTGCCTTTCCTAACGGACCTTCTTTCCTGACTGACCGCTGCTCTCCAGTGATGGGTAGCCTCTGTCCAGACTTGTAAGCTACTCTGACGCAGAAAATTCCAAGCCAAACTCTGACAGTCCCACCCAGTGGCCACCAGTGATCGACCTCACACGCCATCCCACTCGGAGGACTTACCCAGCTCACCTCTCCCAGTTGATCCACAACCCATTAATCCATACGGGCTTTGTTTTCAAAGTTGTACTTTCTCTTGCTGCAGAAAACCATGTTTTTAAAACTGGTGTCCTGTCTTATAACTTCTGTACAATCTGATATCCATATATGATGAACAACAGACTATCTCACTAGGAAAATAAAGGCCAATGGGCCAACTCAGCCAAGTCCTCAGATGTCAGTGTTTCCATAACAATACGTTCATCTCAGTGCAATCCACATAACTGAACATTCTACAACCGCTGCAAACATGTGAACATGCAGTGATGAACAAGTTGCTACTTCAGTATATGGGGTCCTTAAAATATATGTAAAAATAAATTTTAACTTCGACATAAATCAGTGGAAGTCAGAATGCTTAGAAATTAATTACACAATTCTATTTCTGAATAGCATAATTAACCATAAAAGCAAAGTAAGGACATAGTAACACAGAAAATAAGTCATGATATTTGTAGTTTTGCTACTTATTTTTTAAAAAATGAGTCTGCAATTATTCATGTACAGATTTTTCTCAGTGTAATGATGTGTGGGGGAATAATTGTCATACTAAACTTCTTTTAGACAAAATCATATTCAAGCACATCTCCTTTATCTCTGGACTTAATTGATTGTAAGTTTCCTTCAAATTCTATGGTTTTCAATATACTGATATAAGCAATTTACACATCTGTAAATAAAATAATAATTTGGGTCAGCAGTGTTCTTTAAACACGTCTAGGATTTCAAATGTCATTTATGTAATGAAACTATACTGGCACAACTTACACAACATTTTTATTCATTGCAACATTAGAGTAAAAATTTTAACTCTAGTAAAATATATGGCTTCAGCACTAAAAACTTCATTTCTTCCACATAACTCTTTGCTTATTGCTCTCCATTAACATGTTTTCTGAGTTAGTAGGTAGATAAAAAGACCAAAAAAATTAGTTAAAACATCAATATAAAATAGCTCAAAAGAATGTACCAGCGACCAAAATTCATAGAAATTTCATTTTGAACTTGGTGCAACTGACAAAGTTTGATTGCTTCTTCTGATAAATATGGTTTGCTTCCCTAATAAAAAAAAGAGAAAAGAAAACTCAAATTTTAATACTGATTTTGATGAAAAAATTAAACAACTTAACTATTTTACATTGTAGAAGAAGTCAGAAGAATACAGTTTCTAGAAATTCGGGTTGGAAGGTGAGCATGCCTAGGAAGCGATGCTTTCCCTGATCCTTCTGGATATGGTATCTTTTCCTCTTCCTCCTCTGGCTTTGGTAACTCTGCAGTGGCCCCTAGGACTCTGTAGTGTGTCCACACCTTTGTCTCGGCCACTTCCTGCCCCTCCACACCGCTGAGGAAACACTACATGGGGCCCCAGGTTTTCTTAGGGGAGGAATGGATGGTCACAGTGAACTGATAAAGTACAAAAGCCACTATCTTAGTCTATGAAGAAACAAGTTTAATAATTCCTTAAGATGCAATCAGTTGAAAACTTGTAGATGAACTAAAACCCGTTTTCTTAACTTTTTTTAATCTCTTCCTGATAAGTAAACACAATGTTTTATGTTATAAAAGGTCAACCAGCATTTAAACAGTGGCCACTGCACAAGGACGACAGTGTCCCACTGAGTTAGCAGCCCAGGGAGCACCATCTGAGTGAAAATGGTGGCCATTAGGCCATTTCGGTGCATTTCAGTGCCCTCTTGTGATCCTAGCTCTTGCAAGGATGAGGCAGGAGGATCATGAGTTTGAAGACAGCCTGGGCTACATCACAAACCCGAACCTTGGGAACTGAACCCAGGGATGCTCTACCACCCAGCTACTTCTCCAGTCCGTTTTATTCTTCTTCTTAAACAGGGCCTCACTAAATAGTCTGGGCTGTGCTTGAATTTGCAATCCTCCTGCCTCAGGCTTCTAGAGTGCTGGGATTACAGGGTATATGCCACCACACTGGCTAAAAATTTTTGAAAAGAAAACAAGAAAGGATATATTAGTCATTAAGTTGAGGGGCAGCAGAGGGAGGTTATGGTTAAAGGGTGGAAGGTTTCTTCTAAGGTGATGAAAATGTTCTAGAATTGATGGTGGTTAGGGTTGCACAACTCTGATATGTTAAAAACCACTGAATTAATAGACTCCTTCCCACACTGCCACCAGCTGCCCCTCTTCCACCAACCCAGACAAATACAAGATAAGAAAACACAGGCTTGCTGGCCAAATCAAACTTCAAGACAAGTCCTCTTGAATCCCCACCACAGATCTCCCTTCCAGGCCTGTCCTACATAAAGATGTTGAGCATATCCTTAAAATTACTTCTGACAACCTCATTCCAAGCTATGGGGAGTCCATGGAGCCTCACAGTGGAGGCTGCAGAGGGCAGAAGATAGACAGCAGCTCGGTGGACAAATCTCTTCTCCCACTCCTGAGAATGAGGTAAAAGGAGTCTATCCCCTCTAGTATTATTCCATCACAAATTCGATATGCTGGAAATCCCAAGCCCTGGGAATAGGTGTGCCGGCCATCTGCACAAGGATGACAGTGTCCCACCGAGTTAGCAGCCCAGGGAGCCCCATCTGAGTGAAAATGGTGGCCATCAGGCCATTTCAGTGCAGTCCAGAGATCAACATGTACAATGAAAACCCAGCTGCTAATGGGTTGCACAAAGGGTTCACCCACATAAAACAACGTCTATTCTTCGTATTTTCCTTCGGGAATTTACTATAAAGCTCACCAGCTTTTACGATCCCCTTCCATAAGGGCAAGCCTTAGATGGAAGAATATATGAAACAGTGCAAAGGCTTTACCAAAAATAAGGAAACCAAGATTATAGTGCCAGCCCTGCTGTGCGATGTTGAGCACATTCTGAAGTCGACCAGGGCTACAATTCTTTTCTGCATCAAAGGAATGAGTTGGACTAAGTGATCCCAAGTCTACATGGATCAACTTAAAAGCATCATATTACCTTGGATTTTCATTTGAAAATACATTAAATAAAGCTCTGAAATTACTAGTTTTTTGACAACCTGCTATAGTTAATTCCCATATCCTCGCCACAGCTATTGGTATAGAGAAGTTTCTGTATTTTTTTTTATTTTATAATCAAATATTAAAAGACTATGTATGAAAGTGTATTGTTTCTTATGACTGCACTATGTGACCATCAGGCCAGCTGTGACTTTAAGGAGCATCTGCTGATAATGAAGTGAAGACTGAAATACTGAAGCCAAGTTGTGGAATACATTCAAAGAGATGAACAACGTCTGGGTCCGCTGTTTCCATGGCCACTGGGACATTCCTTCCTAAGACATTTCCTCTTATTAACTAAAACCATGTCTTACAACATTTTCCCAAACTGTTCTGTGAAACACCAAATATTTCCCAAGATACAAATGAATATTCCCAAACCAAACTGTTTTGTAGATGAGTAAGTTTAAGAAACACTTAGTCAAAGTTAAAGCATTTGCTACACTAATTCTCAGAAGCCTGCATATGCTCACATGCCTACTGAATCACCCAAAAGGAGCTATATCATCCTCATTTGGAAAACATAGAATCCATTCATTTCCACAGCACACCTATTAAGCTCCTGAAGTGGTTCTTGGAGAACCACAGGGTTTACCGCCCTGGTAGAAAATCAGAATTACTTTCAGAGCATGCTATAAATACGTTTTGTCTGCCTTTTGAGATCCAATCTAAACCAAATTTTATGAAATGTTGGCTTAGAATTCCTTACAGGAATGTTTTAGCTACACCTAGAAATAAAAGAGATTAAAAGGCAACACTGTATTCAAGGCAAAGTGAAGAGCAGGTACAAGGATGCAAAAACAGAAGAACCCACGAAGTCCTTGGAAGTGCA